>JAQQSW010004250.1:0-14485 GCA_028646575.1 Pseudocheirus occidentalis
GAGTCAAATCTATAAGAATACAAGTCATTCCTCAATTGATAAATGGTCAAAGGATATGAAGAGGCAATTTTCAGAGGTAGAAATTAAAGATATCTATAAGCATATGAAAAAATGCTCTAACTCACTATTGATTCGAGAAATGCAAATCAAAACAACTCTGAGGTACCACATCTCACCAGTCAGATTGGCTAAGATGACAAAACAGGAAAATGACAAATGCTGGAGAGGATGTGGAAAAATTGGAACACTAATGCATTGTTGATGGAGCTGTGAACTGATACAACCATTCTGGAGAGCAATCTGGAACTACGCCCAAAGGGTTATAAATAACTGCATACCCTTTGACCCAATGATACCACTTCTAGGGTTGTATCCCAAAGAGATCATAGAAGTGGGAGGAAGACCTGTATGTACATTTATATTTATAGCAGCTCTTTTTGTGGTGGCAAAAAATTAGAAATTAAGGGAATGCCCATCAATTGGGGAATGGCTAAACAAGTTGTGATATATGAATGTAATGGAATGCTATTGTGCTATAAGAATAAGGAGCAGATGGACTTCATATTAACGTGGAGAGGCTTATACTAACTGATGCTAAGTGAGAAGAGCAGAACCAGGAGAAATTTGTACACAATCACAAGCACATTGTATGTATGATGACCAACATTGATGAATTGGACTCTTCTCAGCAACACAAGGTTTTAAGACAACTCCAAAAGACTTGTGATGGAAAGAGACATCTACATTCAGAGAAAGATCTAGAAAGAAGAGAGTTTAAATGCAGACTGAAGCAAACTACCTGCTCTCTTTCTTTTCCATGTTTGGTTTTGTTTCCTCTTTCCCATTGCTCACTCCGTTGGTTACAATCCCTCTTTACAACCAGACTAATGTCCAGTGTGAAAGTATTTGCAGATCCTATACTTGACTGCATAATGCCATGGGGGGGGGGGTTTAACAGGGAGAGGGAGGGGAGAAAATTTGAAATTCAAGGGACTGTGGAACTGAATCTTGTAAACTAAAAGTAAACAAACAGATCAGTTTTAAAAAGAGAAATGAATTCAAAAAATAAAAGAACTTACTGCTTTCCTTTTCATTTACCCCCTCATTTAAAAAATAATAAAGATTAGAAGAAACATGCCTCGTCTAGCAAAGCAAATTCTCACCTTGGCTATGTCACAAGGCTCATCTCCTGTCTTGGAAGTCCCTCAGTTCTCTGCCAGGATGGGGGTGGTGTGATGGATTCACCCGGAGTCTTCTGGACCCTCAGTGCTGGGCTTCTGATGGATTACCTGCACTTTTCATCCATGTCTCCTCTCTGTCCAGGTGGTCTGTGCATCATCTGATGACAAAGATAGCTTCAGGTTTTTGCTCCATTGATTAATAAATACCATCCCTTTCTGCTTGTTTAATGTCTTTAAAGAAGCCCCTCTTTCTGATGTTCTTTATCCTCTCCTTCCCATCTCCTGTGTCTTTCGGGTTATTTTTTCCAGGGTCAGATTCTAATGGTGAGTCTCCTCTTGTCAGTATTCCCTTGAATCCACATTCCCTCCCTGCCTTAGTAACTGCCCTTTTGTCCTAGTGTCTGTACTCTGCATGTAGACATCCAAGCTCACAGGGTGTGTTACTGGGACCTCTCTTTGATTGTCTCCCATGAACCGTTGGTGGCTGCTGCTCTTCTGATGTTGATGTGGCAGCTGTTCTCTTATCGCATCCAGCATCATGGCTGACCACACGCACTTCTCTTCCCTCCCCCGGTCTTTCCCATATCAAGCTTTTTTGCTTACATTTTTGAGAAGCAAAAGGGGAAAGGGAGCAAGCACTTATTAAGTGCTTACTGTATACCAGGCTCTGTGCTAATCACCTTCCATGTGAGCGGCGCAGTGATGCTGTTGGCTGTGTGCACTGGACGATTCTCAAGCAGCAACCTGGTATGGGTTGGAGAGGAGCAAGACTAGAGCCAGGGCCAGCTGTTACAAGGCTGTTGTAATAGTCAAAGTGCGAGGTGATGAAGACCTGAAAGGAGTTAGGGATGTTCAGTGAGACTTCCTTTAAATGGTATTAAACCAGCCAGGGCTCATTTCTGTTGTCCTTTGGAGTCTGGCCTTACTGCATGGGTGACCAGTCTCACTCTCTGGTCCTGGCTTTGTTTACATCACAAGAGTCCCCCACTCAAGGTGGGGATGAGAGACAGGGCGATAAAGTGCCTGTAAGGGTTTCCTTCTGGTCTGGTCATTCTAACTGCCTCTACTGCAAACTGGGATAGAGAGCGCACAGGCTACTTTCTGTTGGGATTTCGGTCGTGAAGACAATAATGATGTCTCCCCTCCCCCTCCCATCCTCCTCTGGTGCCAGAGAGTTCATGGACACACTAAACATAGAGCCAGATGGCCTCAGGTAGCCCAGCAGCACCTAGTCCTAATACCAACAGTAATTACAATAGCAATGGTTAACATTTATAAAGCCCTCACCATGTGCTAAACTCTGTGCTGAGTGCCTTCCCAACCCCTGATCCTCATATCAACCCTAGGAAGAAGATGCCATCATTGTGACCACTTTCAGAGGTGATTAAGCAACTGGCCCAAGATTAAACAGCTAGCAAGTGTCTCAGGCCAGATGTGTATCCAGGTCCTCCTGACCCAAATCCCAGTGCTATGGGCACTTCAATGCCTCTTGGCTGCCTGAAGTCACCCACTCACCAGCCCTACCAGCCTGACAGAGGTTCCAGCCTCCAAAAGAAGGGGTGGGGTGGGCATTCTCCATCACCAAAGGCTGCCCATTCTTCTCTGGGACAGTTCTAATGTTTAGGAAGTTTTCCTTTCCATCAACCTTCAATTTGCCTCTTTTCAATCCATGTCCTGACCACTCCACTACCTCCCCCCCTTCCCCCTTGCTCCCCACCCTCTAGAGCCTAGGAGAACAAAGATGACAGAATGATCCCCCTTCCCAATGACAATCCTTCAAAAGACACCGACCCAGTCTCCCTGGAGGTTGCCCTTCTTCTAGCTTGCTGGCCTGCTGGTTGGTGGCACTGGATTCACCCATTTCTGAGGACCCATCCTCCCTCTGCCAATGAGCTAATTAAAGACCCCTTGTCCTCCACCCTCAAGCACTGAGCTCATCCTGGAGCAACATATTTTGGGAAGGATGTGGACAAGTTGGGGAGAATGCAAAGGAAGGAACGTTAGAGGAGCTTACAGACCTGGGATCACACTATCTGAAAATGGAGGAATGGGGAATGTTTAGCCTGGAGAAGCAACAGTTTGAGGGGAGGGCCCAGGGATGACAGCTTTCTTCAAAGGTCTATAGGGCTGTCCTGTAGGGGAGGAAGTGAGCTTGTCCTGTTCAGCCCCAGAGGTAGAAGGAGGAACAATAATAAAGACACAAGAGGCAGATTTGGGCTTGATGTCAAACAATTTAATGTGTGATCTGTCCCAATGGAATGGGAGCTTGGGGAGGCCCCAGCTGGAGAGCCACCCTCTGGTGCATTGATGGAGAGATTCTTGCAGATCTAAGACAAGGGATCTTCACCCACTTTGACATCACCCCTTTAACCATCAGGTGAAGTCTATGGATACCCTATCACAATAATGTTTTAAACACATAAAATCAAATACATGGAATTATAAGGGAAACCAAGGATACTGAAACATAGTTACTGGAACATATTTTTAAATATTTCCATTTGCTATTTATTTTTAACATTCTTTTAAAATTCTGAGTTCTAAATTCTCTCCCTTCCTCCTACCCTTTCACCACCCACTGAAAAGGCAAACAATATAATAACCATTACATATGTGAAATCATGCAAAGCATACTTCATATTAACCATTTTACAAAAAGAAACAAGAAAAATAAAGTGAAAAATTCAATTTCAGCTTTGAGTTCATCAGATCTCTCTGGAGGTAGACAGCATTTTGCATTATGTGTCTTTTCCAATTATCTTGGATCATTCTTAACAATAGCTAAGTCATTCACAGTCTATCATTGTTACAATGTTGCTATTGCTGTGCACAATGTTCTCCTGGTTCTGCTCACTTTGCTTTGTATCAGTTCACATGTCATGTTTGTTTCTTTCCTGAAACCACCCTCCTTGTCATTTATTATAGCACTATAGTATTCCATTACAGTCATGCACCACAACTTGTTCAGCCATTCCCCAATGGATGGACGTACCCTGAACTTCCAATTCTTTGCCACCTCAAAAAGAGCTGCTATAAATATTTTTGCATATATATGTCCTTTTCCTCTTTTCTTTGATCTCTTTGGGATACAGACCTAGTAGTGGTATTGCCGGATCAAAGAGAATGTATGGTTTTATTGCCCTTTTGGGATAGCTCCAAATTGCTCTCCAGAACGGTTGGATCAGTTCACTATATCAACAGCTCATTAATGTATTTATTTTTCCTTCATCCCTTCCAGCATTTGTCATTTCTGATAGGTGTGATTTGGTAGCTCAGAGTTGTTTTAATTTGCATGTCTCTAATCAATAGTGATTTAGAGCATTTTTTTCATGTGACTGTGGATAGCTTTTATTTCTTTTTCTGGAAACTCCTATTCATATCCTTTGACCATTTGTCAATCTGGTAATGATTCTTATCTTTATAAACTTGGCTCAGTTCTACACTTGGTATATATTTGAGAAACGAGGTCTTGATCAGAGAAACTTGGTGTTTTTTATATTACCTCATTATCTATGGTACTTTTTATCAAAATGGAGTTTCCATGATGATTTCTTTTTATTGGGTAATATTTTGCTTTTGCTTTATCTGAGGCCATGATTACAATCTCTGCTTTTGTTACTTCAGCAAAACCATATTAGATTCTGCTCCAGACCTTTATTTTAACTCTGTGTTTTTCTGTTTCAAGTGTGTCTCTTGTAAACAACATATTGTTGCATTCTGTTTTCTAATCCATTCTGCTGTCTGCTTCCATTTTGGGGGTGAACTCATCCCATTTACATTCACAGTAATGATCACTAGTTGTACATTTCCCTCTGTCCCATTTTCTTCTGTTTCTTCCTCTCTCTTTTTCTCCCTGTCCCTACTCATAAGGCTATTTTGCCTCTGACTGCTGCCTCCCTTAATCTGCCCTCCCTTTTATTTTATCAGCCACCTTCCTTTTCTCTTACCCCTTTCCCCTTCTATTTCAGTGTTAGATAAGCTAAACTTCTATATACAACTGAGTATACATATATATTAGAAGCAAAATTGAACATATGAACACATTTCAATGAGAGTAAGCTTCAAACATTTGCCTGCCACCCCCAGGATATATGCTTTAAAAGGTTCATGGTCCCCTGCCAGATAGGTTAGGCCTGATGGTCACTGAGAATGCTGAAGTTTTGTGACTCAAGAAAACAGGAACACAGTTTACACAAGATAAGAAGGTGTTTATACAGTACAAGTGATCAGATTACATGTTTGAAAATGGGGTCTGCAGAAGCATTGAGGTATGAGAACATATATGAACCCTTTAAGAAAGGGGACATGACAGGCCTGACTTGCTGAGTTTGTCAAGTTGTTGTTCAATTGTTTCCCAGTCATGTCCAGCTGTCTGACCCCATTTGGGATTTTCTTAGTAGAGATCCTGGAGAGGTTTGCCATTTCCTTCTCCAGCTCATTTTACAGATGAGAAACTGAGACAAAGTTAAGTGACTTGCCCAGGATCACACAGTTAGTAAGTGTTGAGGCCAGATTTGAACTCAGGAAGATGTCTTCAGGACTCCTGGTATAGAACTCTATCCATGGGACCACATAACTTCTCCCAGTTTGTCAAGTCAACAAATGATAAAAATAAGCATTTATTAAGAATCTGTCAGGTGCCAGGGACTGTGCTAAGTGCTAGGGATGCAAAGAAAGGGTGAAAAAAGTCCTTACCCTCAAGGAGCTCACAGTTTAATGGGGGAGACAACACACAAACAACTCTGAACAAACAATATACAGATGGCACACTTTAGCGACAATCTCAGAAAGAAGAACTCCATTAAGAGAGATCAGGAAAGGCTTCTTGCAAAAGGTAGGACTTTAGCTGAGACTTGAAAGAGGACAAGAAATCCAGGAGGTAGTCATGAGGAGGGAGTTTCCCTGGAAGGGGACGCAGTCAGCAAAAATTCCTGGAGTCAGCAGATGGAATGTTGCAAGAGGCAATGTTGCAGAGGTTTTTGTCACAAGATCAAATAGTATGAGGAGGGAATGAGCTGTAACGTGACTAGAAAGGTAGCAAGGTGTAAGGCTCCGAGGGATTCCAAGAGCTAAATAGCAGATCTTCTATTTGATCCTAGAGGCGACAGGAAGCCCTTGGAGTTTTTTGAATAAGAAAATGATATGGTGATGTCTAGAACTGAGGTTCTAGAAAGATCACTAGATTGAGGAAAGGCTTGATGCTTTGTGTCTGTGTTGTTTATGGTTGAGTTCCTGGTCTTCAAATATGGAGCCCTTCACTTCTTCAAGAGTATAGACAATATTAACATCATTGTTAATATGTGTAATGCCCCATGTTTGAGCAACACTGTTGGCATTGGACAGCAGGAAGGAGATCTGCACAACTGAGGATTTGAGCTATGGAAGCATCAGAGGAAGGGAGTGGGTAGCCTGCAGAGGAAGACTGAGCTTACTGACATCATTCTAACCAGGTACTGGGGCAACAAAAATTCAGATCTTCTGACAAAGTAATTACTAGAACCCCGACTTTGTAATCTTGAGTCTTCAATATATAATGTGTGGCCATTATTGACTGCCAATCAGTCAGATCTCCTTAGCTCTCACAACCCAATGTAGAAGAGAAATTCAGAATGACAGAATCTCAGAACTGGAAGGAACCCTGGTGGCCACTAAGTCCAGCCCATACCCCAAAGATATTCACCACTATGATATCCCTGGCAAATGACCTCCCAGTCAATGTTTGATCACTTCCAGTAGGGTTAAGTCCACTGCCTCCTCTGGCAGCCCATTAGGGAAAGTCACTTGCCCAAGGTCACATATCTGGTCAATCAAAGAGATGAGAAGGATTCTGGTCCATCCTCTGACTTCCAATTCTGACACCTTCTCTTTTCTCTCCCCCACCACACCCATACTACACACACTATGTAAAATAACACCCCCCAAAATAAGAGGGAGGGATCATGTTTCTCTGAGGTGATCAGGAGAGGCTTCATAGAGAAGGTGGTATTTAGTGTGGCATTGAAGAAGTGACCCTAATTATCAGGAAACTTTTTTTCTTTCATTAAAAATGACCTTGAAATTCTTTCTAAAACATTTTGTACATTCCTGTGCAACAGGTACTTGGAATAGCTGTGCACGTTACTGTGCCCCACACCTCTTCCATGGACACACGAATATTCACTCCATTTCTAAGATGGCTCACTCACTTCAATCTGCCCTCAAGCCTAGGTCACAAGAGAATCCTCACAGCATCTTATTGATAAACCTGGTGTGAAAGAATGTATTTCCCCTATTCACAGTACTAGCTCCTGATGCTCTACCAATGCATTTTTATTTACAGATACTTTTAGACATAAATATAATCATTTACTTTTCAGTAAAGCAAAAAACCAATTACAACAATAATGTCCCAGGTACTCCTGCTTTGAGACAAAGGTATGAATAATAAATCTGCACATAAAGCTAGGTCACAAGATGTACCTAATTTCTTTGGAGGGAAAGGGGGTGCACACTTGCAGAAATCTGCTATCGAGGTAAATCCATGCACACAAGGAGACTCACCTACAACGGTCCGCTTTCTGTTTCAGCAATTGTTCATACACGTCCCTAATGAAGGGAGTTTCTGTATCCAAAAGATGTTGTCTCAGTTAAGTCAAAAGTGATGTTCACTGCGATAAACGGACACTCACTGGGCGTGAAGTCTCAGCTAAGCTGAAGCCCAGCATGAAATCTGTTTCCACTCTGTCCTTTTCTTCAGCTGCACTTGCTCATTGACATCGGTGACAACAGCCTCATCACATCCAGCTTCAAACTTGGCTGATGCAGTTTTGAAATCTGCCCTTTCTCCCCTCCCTCATGTTTGATCTTTCTGTGTTCAGCCTCTGGATCTTCTCTGCAAATTAATCCACTTTAGCATGTGGTTAGTGATCAAATTCTCATCTGTCTCTAACTAGATCAATTATATTTGTAACATAACAACAGAGCAGCTCTGGTGTCTCTATCTGCCCACTTCACTACAGCTCATTATGTTCAAAATCAGTGAACTGCTTGTCTTGGAAGTTGTAGTTACAAAGTATCTGTGCCCGTATCAGTTTCTCACAGAGCTCTGAGCAGTCCTAACTAAAGAGACCCTGCACTGTGCTTCTCCATGTCCGGGTTCCCCTCCTTCCCCGACTCTCTGGAGGAATCTTTGATGGCAGATACACTCTTTCACCTTTAACTTTGTAGCCTCAGCCCCAAACACATTGTAATTGCTTTAGGAACACTATGTTGATGGATTTGCCCATATTTTATCTGCAGTTAATCAATGAACAAGCATACATTGTTCCTTGTTCTTCCCTGTGGGTCTAAACGGAACAAATCTGATCCCTTCTCCCAGACAGCCCTTCAAATTCTTGAAGACAGGATCATGTCTATCTCTGAATTTTCTCTTCCATTACCTGATCCTCACATGTAACGATCTCTCAGTCTTGACAATTCCATTCACACCTCTGGTGTCCAATCTCTAGTGGCCTAATCAGAGATGAACACAGTGGACAGAATGGGCTCTACCCACCCACCACCTGCTCCCTCCCCTTTGAAGAGCTACAGGCTTAGAGCCAGCACCAACCACTGCAGCAACTCTCAAAGACCATCTCCTAATGTGTATGGGAACAATCTTCAATGGAAACACAGGAATGAAATGGTAGGTTGACCAGGGGCAGGTCGAGACAAAGGCACAGTTCTTTAGTCACTAAATATAACAAAGAAGCCAATCTAAAATTATATATCCATACCCTTAGAAAAGGAATCACTGATCAGAGTCCAGAATGACTTCTTGGGATGTATGTGGTGTTCAGGGTGGACTAGCCCCTCTGGAGTGAGGACTATAGCTCCAAGAAGCTGTAGTATGGCCAGTGACCACACCCTCTGTAAACCATCTCAGCAGAGGTATGTTGAGGGTAACCAACAAACCCTTCAGTGAGTTAGGATGGTGTCCACCCTAAGCTCACGAAGACTTCTCCTGGTAGAATGAGTGGATAAAAACAATTTTTTCCGATGGCCAGGAAGGTAACTGAAGCAGGTTCTGTGTAACACTTAGAGCTTGATCAGACACAGAAGATGCCAAGGTCATCCACTGAATCCTGGGCCATCACCAGCTGTCCTGATTTTAGTTCCATCACTGGATTGTGATGACTCTGGAAGAGAGAGGATTTCCTTCTTTGATGAGAATTTGAGGCTGGTAGAGCAGGGTATTCTGCCAGCTTATTGTGAATTTCAATGAAACATTTGATGTGCTCTAGATTGAGAGCTGTGGACTTGACAGTTGCACAAATTGGTGTATTTGAAGCTGATTAGATATTTCTAATGTACACCATACTGATTAATGCATTTTGCTTGGAAAGAGCCCTCTAATGGCACAGATACCAAAGGTCTGTGGCTGACCCTCAGCAACTTAACCCTCCAAAAGGGGACCTCAACAAAGAATTAGGTGACTCACTTTTCAAAATGGCAGTTGGCGTGAAGGCTAATGGGTGCTAATAGAATCTTCTTTTGTAAGAAAATGGGAATTCATATAAAGCCTTATACTTGGATAACCAAAACTCACCCGCTCAATCAAAGCTCCCACATCTCAAATGGAGAATGGCTAGAGAAAATTTCATCTGAAAATAAAAATCTGGGTTTTCTGTGAAAGGAAGATTCAGTGTCTGTGTGGCAGGGATGTCAGCCCATCTAATGCCTCTGCTAGACTCCAAGCTCCCAGAGGGCAGTAGTCAGGTCATGTGTACACTTTTGTAAGTCTCACTAATGTGTTTTTCTGCACTAGGGAGGCTTTTAGTAAAGTAAATATTGTTCAGCATTCTTATTGGGCTGCATTAAACCATATCCCAAATATTGTTGTGAAAAAGGAAGATCAGATTTGTACTTGTTGGTCAAAGATGATTTAACAGAGAGCAAGGTGGGGGACAGAGGAAAAAGCAAGGAAAGAAAGTCCTTAACAGAAAAAGTCTTCCCTCCCCCTCCCACCTACCCAAAACCTAGGCTGCTGTGGAAGGCGGTGAGCTCCCTTTCACTGGAGGGCATTAAGCATGGGCTAGAGGACCACTCTCAGAAGACTCTGAAACAGGGTCTTTCTGTTCAGGTTGGAGTAAGAGATGCCCAGTGAGGGCCATTCATGTTCCAAGAAACCATGACTTCCTATATTTGACGCCTTAACCTGAACACTTCTGCTCTGAGCCAGAACATGGTCAGGGTGCCCAGACAAAAGTTCTCAGTCACTGAATGAAGAGAATGTCAAGTTTAAGGGGCAATGACCACCTCTAACATCCTTCAGCAGCAAAGAAACAGGGTGTTCTGGCACCTGTTGTTGAGCTGGTTAGTCCTGTCTGACTCTATGAGCCCATTGGGCAATTTCTGGGCAATGATACTATCATGGTTGGCCATTTCCTTCTCCATCTCATTTTACAGATGAAGAAATTGAGGCAAGCAGGGTTAAGTGACTTGTCCAGGATCACACAGCTACTAAGTGTCTGAGCCCAAATTTGAACTCAGGTCCTCCTGACTCCAGGGCCAGTGCTCTATCCACTGTGACACCTAGACGCCCCTTGTTAGGACCTAGTTTGAAAGAAATATTAGTTAAAATAGGAATTTCTATGTTGGGCTAGTGTGCCCACTTGTCCTAGGAGCCTAGCCCCTAGTTATGGCTCTGCTCTCACCCACTGCTCCATTGCCCCACACTCAGCATCACTCTTACGGCTATGCTTTGGGACTGACCTGAAGCTGAAGCCCTGACATCCCTTGTCTTGGAAAAGGCAGCTTGTGGAAAATGTGTGACCCATGACCTGAGATGGTGGGATCTTGTTTAGCTGTTTTTTTCTTCATATGTCATTTGTTTGAGGAGAATGAACCCATATCCAGGGGCCCAATGATGAGGCCTTAGAGCATTATCTACTGCTTTGGATGGCTGTGGAGAGCCACACTTCACCAATTCTGGTTAATGGGGTGGGGGGAGGCCAGTCTCCTCTATGAGAACATTAGAATTTCTGATTATACTTTATTGAAAGATAGCTTTTCTAAGATTCAAATAATACTCAAATGAATTCAAATAATTCAAAATAAGTACCTCATTCTTAGGACTCCAGCCTCAGTCAAAAGAATGTGAATATTTGTAGACAGACAGACAGACAGATAGATAGATAGATAGATAGATAGATAGATAGATAGATAGACAGAGAGACAGAAACAGAGAAACAAAGAGACCACAGGGATACGTCATCTACACTTGCTGATGTTATGAAAGGCTTCATGGAGGGGGGTGTATTGGGCTCTAAGAATCTATCTTCACACGATTCAGATTCCAAATGAGCAAAGTCCAAATTAACAAAGTTGTCTGGTAATTCCTTTTAACTCACCATGGGATGATAGGACATGGAAAATCATCCTGACGCCTCTGCCGGCCTCGGCTTAGATGAGACTTACTGATGTGACCCCTCGTTGCTTGCAGAGCCCCAGCAAAGGCCCTCAGAAAGGCTCTGAGTTGTTTCAGGGAATCATCTGTTTCAGAATTACAATCAGTCTCAGCCCTGACTTCCCACTTCTCCCAAGCACATGGCAAACATCCAGGCAGGCACGTCCAGGAAGGAGGGGGGAGGTGTTGGGAGGTGAGTTCATAAGCACAAAGTGTGAAAAGGCAGATGAGGAGGAAGATAAATCTGGTTTCTTCACTTCTGTGGAGAAAAAACAGTGCCTGAGACATTCCTAGGCCTGGGCCCCCATCACATGGGTTCAGTCAGCCAGCTGGATGCCCCCCCTGCCTTGGTTTGTGTCAAGGCCACCTTGAAACATATCCACGTACTCCAGAAAACAGAGATGTTCAGAGAAGAGCGGTGGGTGTCTGGCAAGGTCAGCATGCAAACTTTTTTTCTCACATCCATAGAATGTGGAGGCTGAGCTACGAAGGACCTTAGAACAGAAACCACATCCTGGAAGAATTCCATCACCCACTTGATCGGATTCTGCCCACACTCACCCCCCTCCAGATGTCCCTGTTTCTGTTGGGGGCTTCACTAACCTTTAGTGCCACAGGTTTTTCATCTTGGAGTAGCCATGTCTCCTCCTCCATACCCTATTACCACTCAATTACCATCCACACTTACTTTTGCCGACAACTTCTCTCCCTGAAACTGCTTCCTAATTAGAAGGTCTCTCTGTTTCCTGTATCTCCCCTTGCTTATCTTTCATCCATGTAGCTGCCAGAGTAATATTTTCTAAACACAAACATGACCGTGTCAACCCCTGGCCAAAATTCTTCATGGCTTCCAATTGCCTTAAATGTCTCAGTTTAACATTAAAAGCTCACCACGGCATGGTTTTCATCTCCCTTTCCAGCCTCCTTTAGTATAATGCTTCCCATACACAGTATGGTATCTCCTGCCTCTGTCCCTTTGCAAAGTGTGCTGTCATGGGGGCAAAGCACCTTCTCCTCACCTTTGCCTTAAGCTTAGTCCTCAGCTGGAACATGAGACTTTTTGTTTGTTTTGTCCTTTTTTGGTTTCAATCTTCTAACCACTGGTCTATGATGAAAAAACACACTTGTTGTAGTCGAGACAATATAAAGACTGGAGCACTGGACATTGGGGAAATGCCACTTTTACTGATGAAACCTACTTTTTCTTCCAGGCTACACCAAAACCATTAGCAGAGGCCCAAGGGAGCCTGTAAGATCTGTCAGACTATAAAACATTCTCTCCCAAAAATATTTAGGGAGATTTTGTTTTTATTCTGAGTGTTCATGGAAGTCTTGTCTCTACTAAGAGAATGATAAGCTGTGATCCAGACCTCCTAAGAAGCAGTATTGTTCCTGGGTTCCAGAAAGTCTTAAATGGAGATGTAGTACTGTTCCAGGGATTTGTCACTCTTCCCTTGAGCCATGACACACACCCCTAAAGACTGAGAAACATGGCCAAGATATGGAGATGAATAAGCATATTTTGTCCTCCTATGCCATGGTAAAAGTCATTAAGATGAACTTGTATCTTTGTACCAAACTGGGAAATCCCCGTCCCTAAGAGTCTGCTAGCTCTCATTAAAGATCTCCCACTTGTACACTCTCCCATGTTTCTTAATCTCCTAGCAAACAGCCTTCTTGGCGACTGCTGAAAAAGCTGAACCTTGTCCTTAACAGATGGGGAGATTTTAGATTTAGTCCCAATATCTGGAGAAAAGGATAAAAATTGTCTAGTGACCTTAATAATCAGAAACATAAAGGACCTTGAAAATAAGAGCATGATTATGATATATGACATTGATTATGTCATGTGATTATGACAAATAATGGCTGAACTAGAGTGCGCCTCAGAACACTCAATGCATGTAAATGCAAGGAGTCTGAGAATATAGAACAGGTGATGTCAGAGCCGGGAAGGATCTTAGAACATAGCAACTGGAACATCAGAGCTGGAGTTGCCTTGGAGGGCTTCTCCTTTAGCCATCTCACTTTTATGGGCCTTAACTAAGATGTAAAGAGGGAAAGTAACTTGGCCATGGATACAAAACAGTACTGGCATCCAGCTTCGCTGGTTTAGAGCCCAGGGCTTTTCTAAGCTGGATATTGTTTTGGTTTTGATTTTTGAACTCTTTTGTCTCTCAGAGAAGACTCCCTGATAATGGATTTTACAATTTATTTATTTATTTTTTAACATCTTTAATTTTTTAAAATTTGTTTTCTTGTTTACATCATTCATTTTCATGACATTTTTGAGTTACAAATTTTTTCCCCATCTTTCCCCTGCCCAACCCTAAAACAGCAGTCCCACTGTAAAGTCCCTCCCCTGCTCTGCTCTCTTACTTTCTGGTAGGGCAAGGAGGGTCTCCCTATCTTGGCCCCTGTATATCTTAATTCCTAGTTGCAGGTCTTGCAGAACTTTAAATTCTAGCCTCTTTCAATTCCTCCCTCGTCCCCCAACCCCACTGGAAGGACAATCAATTCAATACAGGCTGTGGATGTGTGATTATACAGGACATCTTCATAGTGGACATATTGTGACAGTGATCATCTGTCTCTCCTTCCTATCCCTCCCCCCCTTATTCTGTGTTCTACCCTGTCCCTGTCCCTTTACTGAAGTGTGTGCTTCCAGCATCCCTCCCCCAGACCCTGCCCTCCCATTTGTCATCCTCCCTCTCATCCCCAAGCCCCCTACTCTCCTGTGTGGCATGATGCCCAGTTTAGAGTTTATACCATTTCTTCCCTAGGCCAAATTCAATGAGAGTAAATGAAAGTAAAGTTGTAACAGTTATCCCTTGCCTCTTCTATATGGAATGATTAACCCCATTTTGTCTCTCCATGT
>JAQQSW010004251.1:0-14485 GCA_028646575.1 Pseudocheirus occidentalis
ATTTATAAATTAAATATTATTAATATGTATATAATATATACAATTACATCTATTATATTATAAATTATTTTAACATATTATATTTTAATACCAATACTATATTTTTAATATAATTATATAATGAAAGTGTAGGTCTGCTCAAAAAATATAATATGTGCCCAAATCAATTGTTGCTTTCACAAAATCTGATAGATCTTTGGGAGATTGTCATTGTGAATTAAGACTAGAAGGCAACTCAGATATCATCTTCATTTTATCTAGTTTCCTTAGAGGCCTGACCTATGCTCTCTCTCTGTTTCTGTCTCTCTATTTTTATCTCTGTCTTTCTCTGTGTGTGTCTCTCTCTGTCTCTCTTTCTCAGTTTATTTCCTTTTTGTCTCTCCTCTTTCCCCCTCTTCCCCATCCCCCTTTTCTTTTCCCTTACTCCTCTCCACCCCACCACCATTCTCTCTCTGTCTCTTTCTGTCTGTCTGTCCATCTGTCTGTCTCTGTCTCTGTCTCTGTCTCTCTTTCTCTCTCTCTGTCTCTCTCTGTCTCTGTCTCTCTGTCTCTGTCTCTCTCTCTCTCTCTCTCACACACACACACACACACACACACACACACACACACACACACACACACACGTATACTAAAATTAACTTCATATGTTTCCAATCTTTAAATTAGAAAAAATGAACCAAGCTGGGTAAATGGTTAATAGACATCCTTATGATTTGAAATTAAGTCCATATTAGCCTATAAAGAATGGGGCATTGACGTCATTTTAGAGATAAGGAAGCTGCATTACAGAAAAAAAATGACACATAGCTAATGGTTATATAGCTAATTAATAGTGAAGCTAAGACTAGAATCAAAATATCTCTGCTACTTATCTTGTGTTCTTTCTATAATATCATATTATCCTTCTTGAGAATGCAAAGTATTCATTTTTGAGAAAAGATGTATTTTCAAATGTGTGTCATTTTCATGTACTCCTGAAACTTTCTTATACAAAGCAAACAGTCTTCTACCTTTTCTACTAAGAGAGTCAATAGCATTGGCATTAGTCATGGTTCAGGACTACTAATTATGAATGTCACCCATCTCTTGACAGAGACATGATGGAACATATAAGCAAAATGAGACGTATTGGTGAACATCCCCAATTTGGGAGTTGGATTTGCTATGATGATTTTATTTTCTGGTGGGGGTAGAAGGAAGAAAGTAGAGAAAATTAATATCTGTTAATTGAAAAAAATAAATTTAAAGAATTGATGCATATCAATGCTTAGTCTCGACCACAGTGCTCTGAATACAGTATTTAGTCATTAAATCTTTGTCAAAGAAACTAACTAAACAATTTTTTTATTGCTAAAATGATTTACATTCTCTTCTACAATGCATATATCAATTTATTTAAGATTCTAAAGGCCATCTTTGAGATTTGCTGTGGAGAAAGCATTCATAATCCCATGGGACATTTGGAAGTGAATCTTTTTTTGAATTTCGCTTGGTTAATCCTTCTATAAAGGGCATGTGATAATTAGGCTCATGTTCAAAGACTGTAGGGTGGTAGAGTTTGTGTTCTGCAGGCACATCATTTAAAGGGACAAAGTCAGTTTTGCACCTCAATGAATCATCTGAGTATCTTTAGTGGAAAGTTTGCAATTTAATGGAATCCAATGGGTTTATTTGCTCTTCGTTTTCCTTTTCTGTTTTCTCACAAGCTGAGGTTTGAAGAATCAAATAAATGGCTTTCTGTCTTGAGTCTACTGTGAGGGATACAATAAGGAGATGAGTGAAAAATGGTTTGAGTATACAATTGTCTCTTTCAAGTTCATCAGGCTTTATTGCCCACATCTAACTTCATTTGGAAAATAAATGCACAGTGCTTCTTGACCTCATGAGAATACTTTTAAGATCAGGTAGTGATTGTGTTTATTCAGTTCATTTTTTTCTTTGGGTAAAATAAGTTCTAAAATATATTGCTTTCAATTGATTTAGACCTGCTGTGAGAGTTTTCCAGTCTAAGTCTAATAAAAATTAAACCTGCTTCCAACAGTTAACAATAAAGCATGAAACTAGATTTCATTTATTTAATGCTAAGTTATCTGTTTGTACTTTTATTACTTATTGTACAGTTTAAAAATGTTCCTTATTCTTGGAAATCACTCTGATTTCAATCTTGCAGAACATTGTCTTTATTCAGGTGCAACACTTTGCCTGATTGTCTCATTGTTCTTAGTATATTAATAATTATTGTTCAGTCACTTTAATAGTGGTTAACTCTTCTTGACCCCATTTGGGGTTTTCTTGGCAAAGATACTGGAGGAGTTTGCCATTTCCTTCTCTAGCTTATTTTACAGGTCAGAAAACTGAGGCCAACAGAATTAAATGACTTGCCCATGGTCACACAGTTAGTTAAGTGTCTGAGGCTCGATTTGAATTTAGATGTTCCTAACTCCTGGTTTCACACTCTATCCATTTTGCCATCTAGCTGCCTGCCTCTAGAATACCTCGAATTATAATTTTCTGTGTGCCTAAGAGTTATAGATTTGGAACTGGTGTTCATTTGTTTGAATTCTGATTCTGCTGCTTCTAATTATGCAAATGTGGGTACGTTACTTAACTTCTCTGGGACACTGTTTCCTCTTATGTAAAAGGAGGGCGTTAAATTAGATAATCTATAAGATCTCTTCTAACTTTAAATCAACAATCATGTGACCACTGCCACAGAACAAAAGCAATAAAGAGGCCCCATGCTCTAGATGATATGCTGGTTGTCAAAAAGACTAATGTTTAAATCTTCTGAAACTCGCTAGCTAACTATGAACATCTGAAATCACTTAAAGTCTTTGAAGTTGTTTCCTCATAAATACAATGAAAATAGTAGTACCTACTTCATAGGATTCTGGGGGGACTAAATAACATAAGTAATATGGAAATATAAGTTACTATTAGTATTCTAGGCCCTTAAGGGCCGAGAAATTTTTTATTCTTTGTAACCTCGGCATCTTACACAAAGAGAGTAAGGGAAAGGGTACATTTACTAAGCACCTGCCATGTTGCAGACACTGTGGTAAATGCTTTATGAATAACATCTCATTTCATAAGTATCAAAGTAGGTACTTAAATAAAAATGTCTTAAAGTGAAATATTTTGTAATCATCTGATAATAGTAATCTTTTTTTTGCAGAGAAAGTTGTCTTGGTTTCCAATTCCCATCCTTTAGCATATACAAGAAATATTCTCTCTCTCTCTCTCTCTCTCTCTCTCTCTCTCTCTCTCTAACTCACTTTCTATCTCTATCTCTCTGTGTCTGTCTCTCTGTCTCCCCCTCCCTCCCGGGCACTTGCATTCAGCTTTGTAATAATTAAGTGAATTTGTATGTAAAATTACAAGGGAAAGGGCCAGTGTCGTTTAGGCTGAATAGCACTGAGTGCTTGGGAGAGAGTAAAATACAAACCATTCTTTTTCTTTTTATTATAAACTCAACAAACATGAATTTTTAATTTAAAAAGAAATATAAAAGGTATAGATAAACTATAATTTTATTTTATGTATATTAAGTTAAAATGGATTGTGACAAAAATGTTCTACTTCTCTGTGTTTCCTTTTGAACTTCATTTCTATTTTGTGTAATTTTGAAATGTTCCATTGATGCTTTTTTCTACCTTTTGTTTTGTTTCACTCACTGACTCCATCCTTCCCTTCCAAAAATGAAGTTTTTCCTTTTAACAAAGATATATTATCAAGCAATACCAATGCACACATTGGCTTTGCCTAAAGATGTTTCACACGTGTCTCTAGTTCATCATTTCTCAACAATGAGTTGAGGATATGCCTCATCATCAATTTTTTTAAAGTCATGATTGGTCACTACATTTATTAGAGTTCTGAGATCTTTCAAAGTTGTTTTTCTTTACGTTATTTTGATCATTGTGTGAATTCTCCTGGTTCTGTTTACCTCGTTCTGCATCAGTATGTACAAGTGTTCTACAGTTTCTCTGAATTCTCTCCTTTCATAATTTCTTATGAAAAAAGTATACTATCCATATACTATAACTTGTTCAGTTACTCCACAAATGATAGATTCCCACTTTGTTTCCAGTTATTTTTTACAATAAAAACTGAAATTGTAATTTTTGGGTACTTTTTTGGGGGGATATTTTGGGTACTTTTCCTCTGCCATTGGCCTCTTTTGTTAAATGCCAGCTAGTGATAGAACTAAGTTGAAATATATATATATATATATATATATATATATATATATATATATATATATATATATATATATATATATATATATATATGGTTAATTGGTTTGGGAAGGGGAGATAGAGATCAAAATTTCATTTGTGACTGATTAGAATAATTCACAACTTAGCCTATAATGCATCAGTTTGGCTTTGTTACCATAGTCTTTCTTACATTTTTCATTTTTCTCTGATGGGTTGTTTTGTGTGCACTTTTTTATTATAAGTGTTTTGAAGTATTTTAATAAGCTTTTTATGATTAGCACTTTTTTAAAAGTTGCCTGCTTGCTGATTTACACACTTAATGATTGTATCATTAAACAAGTTTTAAAACACAAAATTACTAGGATCTTTCAGCAGAAATGCTTTCCTTCTGGTAAAGTCAGGAAATTAAAACTTATGACTATGACAAAGTGAGATATGAATAACTGTTAATAGCTTTAATATTTATGCTTCAAAATGTATGGATGAAATAATGCTGCCAGTGACTAAGATTTAAAAAAATAAACTTTTTAGTTGGAAGGAAAACATTTTGGAACAAAAAATGGTTTTTGAAAACATGAATTTTATAGTAGTTATAATAGCAGTTTATATGACCTGATTCTATAGAATTTTCTCTTTTTTTTGCCCGGAGTGTTGGCATCTCTTTTGAGTGATTAGTATCTGTCACTTTGTTTGTGAACAAAGCTTATCTTGTCTTAGGAAGCAAGTGTATACAACAATCTTATAACATTATTTAGTAAGAAGGAAACATCCTTTGAAATTCACCAAATATTTACATATACTTAAGGGGTGATTTTCTTTTCCTTTTTTCTTTGCCAGCCATAAATCTTTGTCCTAGAGAATTTGACATAAAACCTAAAATATAATAATATTTTAAATATAACAATGTGATTTAGGAGACAAAGGTATGTGTTGAGATTAGTTACGCTATTCTTAGGCCCCAGTGAAAGGTGGGGCCATGTCATGTATCCAGCAAAGGTTTCAGTTAAAATCCTTATTTGGTGTGAACTGCAATAATAGGTCAGTCAAATCTGGTGGTTCAGTCCACAATGGTAACATCACCATTCATGAATGGATAATAACGGAAGAAAGAGAGGTTTGAAAAAAATAAGTTACTAGTATGGAATAACAAGCAAAGAGGAGGAAGGCCAAGATGTAAAAGGAAGGGAGGAAGAGGTTAGAAATGCAGTTGTAACAACAACAACAATAATATTTAGCATTACTCTGTAAGACCAGATTTGACTTCAGGTCTTCTTGACTTTAGGTTTAGTTCTCAATTCATATACTTTTTCCAATGCTTATGCAAAAATTCAAGCACCCAGGATTTTAAATAATCCTGAATTTGTAGGAAAAGTTCATATACAATTAACTCAACTGACTGAGTGCACTAGTCTTGTTAGCAGGTTTGGTGTGTGATGTTAAACCTGACTTCTTGTATTTTTGAATGACCTTAAGATATGGAAGTCTTCAAGTCATCTCTACTATATCCTTAATAAGAAACAACTTTGTCTAAACTGTATGGCATTAGTAGATGGCAAACATTTTTTTTAAGATTGAAAGATTCTTGTCCTTTCATATTTAGTCTTTTTTTTATGCCTAGAAAGATAATTTGCACAATAAGATTTACTGGATTGAACTGTTGAAGGTACTTCTCATGGAAATGTAAGTTCTTTAGGGGCAAATATTTTTTTTTTCCATTTTCCTCTCTGTAACTCCAGTGCCTAGAACAAAGTGGTTATTTAATAAATTCTTAGCAATTATATATTTTTAATCAACCAATATTCTGAGATGTAATCTTGTGACTTTGTGATCTTTTATTAGCTTCATCAATTTTTGTGTCTTGGAATATTGTACCCATCAAAATCACAGTCTTACAATTTTTTCTTTTAAAAAAAAAGAGTATAAAATTATTAGGCCAACAGTTTTCAGATACATGTGAATCCTTTTTCACCAAAATGGGAATTACTTCAATTGCATAATTATTTTGCATAAGGAACTTTGATTCTTAACACACAGAAGATATATAAAAGAAGGAGATGAGTAGGATGAATGTTCATGAGAGAGAGAAAACAAATGTATACACAGATAGAAGATAGGGTAGAAAAATGTGTACATAAATAGAATGTTTGGCACATAGAAGGGAGATACAATGTGCAGTGAAAGTAGCTGTGGGAAGATGGAACAACAAATATATATATATATATATATATAAAATGTATTATATATTTATATATGATATATAAAAATTATATATATATATATATATATATATATATTTCCCCTCTGGATTCTATTAGTATTCATCCAGAGGTGTGTTGGAGATACAGTTTAGGCAGAAAAAAGTTGAGATACAGTAAGTTCAGCTCTAATATTAAAGGGAATAGAAATGAGGAGGGGAGAGACAATGCTAAAACATTTGCCTCTACTCTTCTCGATGTGTCAAATACACACACACCCACATACATATATAGACACACATATTTAAAACTTCAGGATATATAAGTATCATTGGCATTTACTGTTTTCCCAGGATAGAGAAGTATTCTTCCTAGTTCACTTTTGAAATATGTGTTTCTTTTCTACATAGTCTACTTAACTTCTCCATATCTCTTTATATAAGTTGGATATCTTCTTAAGGGACCAGCTTAATTTGCTGTGGTGGAAGAAGAGAAACATTATAAGCCAGTGGTTTTGGAAGGGTGGCCTAAAGATTCCAGAGACCCTTTCAGGGGGTCCATGAGGTTAAAACTGTTTTCATATTTAAAGACACTATTTCCCTTTTTTACTCTTATTCCTCCATTAGTAAGTATCAAGTAGAATTTTCTGGAGGCTGAATAACCAGTGGAAAGAAGATTTATCTGGAAACATGAAAACCAAGTTAATATTTGCAGAACTGTAATTTTGCCATACAAGTAGATGAAGCTATAGATGTGGTTGAACTTGTTTTGCTTTTATTTGTTCAGCCCTCAAAACAGTACCAAACATCAGAACCAAATGGTCATTGGAGATCTGTTATGTGAGTAGAAGATAACAAATGTAAGTGGTAGGGAAACAATCTATTGAATAATTTTTTTTAATATCATTGTTTATTTTGGAGCAACTTGGTTGACATTCATACTAAGTATGCAAGAGCAATGGTGGGGAAAACTCCTGGGGCCTTAGCAGGAATTAAAGTAGGCATACAAAATGATACCAATAGTCAATGTATTCTTTACTACTATTAACTTGCCATTAAAATGATTTCCCTAAAGCATAGGTCCAATCATGTCACATTATTTCCTGCACTGCCTCCCCAACACACTCAATAAATTCTAGTGGCTTCCTATTGCTTTTAGGAGCAAATACAAATTTTTTTGTTTAGTATTCAAAATTCTTTTTAGCCAAGACCCTGCATAATTTTCCAGTCATTTTACGACAATCTCTACCACGTCTTTTTTTGTTCCAGTATTACTGACCTCCTACCTGTTGCAGGAACAAGATACTCCCCACCTGCTACACTTCAGTGTAGAACCTGGGAGCTCTCTGCCTCTGAATCCAGGTGACTGGTGGATTCAGGTAGGAGCTGGGACCATGGAAGGGGATCCAGGGAAAAGGCCTCTCTTTGGATATTGAATGCAGTGATGAAATTGAAGTTTATTAGAGACTGAGGGATGGAGGGTTTGTTTAATTTTCTAATGATTGTATTTAGTGATTAACCATACTTAGTGACTGATGGCTAGATAAGTGACTGATTAAGTTAATCTATGATTGCCCCATGAGGTGAAGACTGACTATTGTATTCTGAGTCTACTAAATGATTGAGTAAGGAGGCAAACCCCCTTAGGGATATCAGATTATTATTCTTTTGTTCTTTGTTCTTAATACTGTGACCCCTTTGGAGAAAACTATGTGGCCATTCTAATGATAAGGTGTTGTGAACACTATATTGTGATTTTCTGTGATAAGATGTAATGTTGTGCGTATTGTATCTTAATTTGTTGTCAATGTTTGCCTTGATTTATTATTGAATAAATAGAGTGTTCACTATACTATGTAATCAGAACCTTAAAAGCTGTTCACAGTAGCATTCTTTTGGGAAGCTGCTCATGCATGGTGTTACAAGTACCTTCTTATGAAAGCTAAATAAGAGAAATGACATCTCTGTAGTGACATTTTAGACATTTTTATTTAATTATTTTTGAGGTTGGATTAATATAAATAGTGTTGTCTTCCATTTTTAGGTAGAATGTCTTACCAGAGGTAATAATAAGGGTAGGGACTGGATTTGAAGTAAGTTTATAAATAGTCAAAAAATGTATATTTATACATAGGCTGGAAATAGGATGGTCCTCCCATCATTATTACCATCAGCACAGATATTTTTTAAGCTCTGTTTATATTACAGTTTGGATTAGGTTAGAACAAAAGAGAAACATTAAGCTGATGTTAATTTTTCTTTCTAGAACTTTATGAAACTTGTATTCATAGACACTAATTACATAGAAAGCTGATCAAACATAGAACAAATATTAATATTAGAGATGTGAAAATAGTATACAGTTGTAAAGAATCTCACATTTTGAAAGTATTTACAAAGCCTTGGGGCAGAGATCATCAATATTTTTTTCTTCTGTTAATTAAAAAATCAATCAATAAGCATTTAATCACTGATTGTGACAATGATTTCTTATCCATATCTTGTTTGTATGTTGTTGTTCATATGTCATCATCTTTCCCATTTATTTGTCTCTTGAAGGTAAAAATTTCTTTCACCTTTCTTTCTGTCCCTAGGGTTTAGCTTATTTGTTATATATTGTGTTTAATAAATTGTCTTTGTGTATTGACTAATTAAACACTTGTGATAGGTGCTATTTAATTTAAAAAAATCTGTAACCTCAAGAAGTTTTATGTCCCATTGTGGGAAGACAACATGAAATGTATATACAAAAAGATTTTTCAAAGGGTTTGAGGAGGGAGGCAGTCATGTGTGGAGAAATCAGGAGAGGCCTTACAGAGAAATTGACATGTGAGATAAATTTTTACACTAAGAGACAGAGGTGGAGAAGAAGGTAGGAGGTGGGACAGAGGAATAAGAAGGCCAATTGGATGGGCCATATAGAGTGTATGAAGGGATATAATATATAATAAGCTTAGAAAGGTGGTTTGAGATTAAATGGTGAAAGGTTTTAAATGTTAAACAACAAAATTAATATTTGATAATAGTAGTCATAAGGAAGCAGTGAAGTTTATTGAGAAGGGTAGAGACATAATTGTACTTTAGGAAAATCATTTTGAGGATTCATAATGGAGATGGGATTTTAGGAGCTACTTAAAGAAAATAGAAAACCTGGCTGTATATTGAGAATGCAACAGCAGTGTGGACCTATGGACTACTTAGAAGGAGCTTTGGAATTAGTGGTATGATCCAATATTAAACTATATATGAAAATCTACGGGGAGACTTTTGATCCTACTTGGTGAGTATTTGCTGGTACTACACAAATTAAACAAGCTGTCTAATGTCTTCTTGCTATCCAGATGTTTAGGATGAGAGTACCTATAAGGTACATACTGGAACCTAAAGTATATCTCATGACAGACTTCTCAGGATCAGTGTGATTGAATTAGAGAAATGGCTTCTGGTGACAATAGAGCTGGATTGTGACCTTTAGGAAAAAGTGCCCCACATGAAAACTATGTGGAAGTAATGGAATCCTTTAGAAAGAAGAATAAACAGGTTTTAAAACATGTGAAGAATGGATTTTCCTTCTGAGGGCCCTGCTTTTTTTAATGGAAATTTAATCACTGTAGCTTGATTTTCTAGACTCAAATGTGTTTTGTTTGTTTGTTCCTCCTTATCCCCTCCACCTTTGTTAACTCTCCTTTATGGGATTGGAGGCTTTTATACACCATTAACATTTAGGACCCAGACCACATCCCTCAAATGTTACAAATGGTTTTATAGAATGCCCACAAAGGTATACTTCCCTTCCAAATCTTTCTTTCTTTTATTTTCCTGCTTCCTCACTTATCTCCTCTTAGAGACAGCTGCTTCCATTAAGGCTGTTGCTATTCGAGTACTGTCCAGCTGAAGCTGTTTCAAGGGAAGTAGGAAGATAGGGCCAACTTCATATTCCCAGGCATAGAAACACACACGGAGCTTAAAAGATAGCAGGTTTGTTAAATTGTCTCAGACTCTGTGTCAATAGAAATAGGGAAGTTTGGAGGAGGGATTTGATAGGAATGGAGGAAAAGTGTATAATGAGTCTGCTTTGGCCCTATTTTATTTCAGATACCTATGGGACACCTAGGCAGAGATAGATGTCTAGTAGGCAATTGATGATATGGGATTAGAATTCATAGTAGAGATAAGGGTTAAATAGAAATATCTGGGAGTAATCTACATAGAGATCATCATTGATCCTATGGAAACTGATACAATCACCAAGGAAACGGTGAAGAGGGAAATGAGAAAAGGGCTCAGAACAGGTCTTTTGGGGGATATTTCATTAAAATACAATAAGAATTCCGGGGATGGCCATTGGAATTTCAGAGAATTATATGATTTATGGAAAGAATGTCATTGAGATGCATAGAAATGATACCAGAGGAGAGGAAAATGGAGGGTTTTTGTTTTTGTTTTTGTTTGTTTCTTTTATTTTATTGGTCCACAGCAGATATTGACTGTGACATATGTGAAGAAAGGTAATGGGAGTTAGGAATAGTTATACCACAGGATGGAAAATTACTGTCTAATAGTGACTACTCCTCTAAGGTCCTGTTATGACTGAACTGAGTCAATCTGTACATAGTCAAATTTATTCTGACTTTGAGGAGTCCAGGATCTGTCATAGTTTAAGTACTCTGAGAAAGAATAAGGTAGTTGTTGGGTCACTGGGCTATACATGTGCCCCATACTTACTCTACAGCACCTGTGGGGAACCTGTGGCCTTCTAGGTCCTTACGTACAGCCTTTTGACTGAGTCCAAGTATTACAGAACAAATTCTTTTAAAGGAATTTGTTCTGTGAAATTTGTATCCAGTAAATGCACCATACTTGAGGACCTAGAGCCCCCCCCCATGTGGGCTCAAAGCTGCAAATTCCCCACACCTGTTAAATGAATAGAGGAAAGGTACACCTAAGAAGTACCCAACATGGAGTCTGGGTCCTCACTCCCTAAAAGATAAAGTTCACGCAAATGTATTAAGGGTTCTGCACCTCAGAATATGAGTTGGGTCCCCTTCTGAACAGGTTCTCTACATTCTAATTTCCAGAGAAACTTAGAGTTCTCAGAGGAGATACTTTGTGGTCCTGAATAATATGATCTGTGTGCAAAACAGTACAGAACTTGACAATGAGATGGCAGTGGAGGAATAATTTTTTAAAGTTAATTTTTAAATAAACATTTATTAAGCCCCCATTATGTTCTATGCCATATTCTAGGATTTGAAGTTTCATTGATAGGTATGATAATACCTTAGCACAAAAAATGGTGAGTCTTCTTTGTAGAGTTTAGGAGACTTGACAGCAGATCAGAGGGGACCAAAGAGAGATATGCTGGAGGAGTTTATAGCAGGAATCAAGAAATGGAAATGTTACATGTGGTTAAAAAACACAATTATGTGTTTTGTGCTGAGACTTCTAAATGTGAACTTTATAGGTGTGAAAGAAATTAAATGGGAAACTACATAAGTCCATCTTACCATATGTACATTTTGGGAAAAGACACAATCCAGAACTATGATTAAAAGATTCCAGCATGGGCCTCTTCTCCCATAATTCTATGAGAATACACTCATGAACCCTTAAAATAATGTTCAGATTAGTTATTAGTAAGTAGGTAGGCTGAACGAAAATTATAGATAGCCATACAATTTTTCTGTCTATAAAAAGAAAATATGATTTGACATTCTGGGGAGCTAAGTAATGCAGTGGAAAGAACATTGGGCCTAGAGTCATGGAGACCTGAATTCAAACTTGATTTCATACATTTAATAGCTGTATAGTATTGAACAAATCCCTTAACCTGCTTATCCTTCAGTTTTCTCAATTGTAAAATGTGAATAATAATAATGTCCACCTCAGTGTTGTTGTAAAGATAAAAATGAGATAAATACTATTGCAACACTATAAAAGTGTCAGTTATTTTTATTCAGTGCATTTGAATACATATTTATTAGATGTATACTGTGTGAAGGGAATATACACAAGAGTGGAGATATGAAAGGGAAGGTAAAACAATCCTACCTTCAAAGAATTTAGTTTTTCTGGATGATATAACATGTAGAGATGAGTTAAAAAAAAGAATATGTACAAAGTAAATTCAGAGTAATTTTATGAGACAGGAGAGAGCAGTAACAACTAAGGATGTTAGGAAGGGTTTTGTCTGAGAAGGGGTTTCAGCTGAGCCTTTAAGGGAATTAGTATATTCATTATAAATAAAATGTGAGGGTTCATCAAATTAAATTTAATGAGTATTCTGAGTATCAGAGAAAAAAGACAGTTCCATGGATAATTCCCCAAATTCCTTGGTTTATATCACTTACTTTTCAGTGGCCTAGGGGAGAGCTATCAAAACCTCATTTTTCTTTCACTGAAAGAATTCCTATCAGCATATAGTCATTTAGCACAAACTATCCCCCACACCTTTTTAAAAAGGTATTGCAGGTTCCTACTTCAGGATCATATTGGTTTTTTCCCCTTGATTCAGATTATTATGCTATAGTAATAGTAAAAGCCTCAGTATATTCTCTCCTCTTCCTCCATCTCATTCGTATCATTAACAATAACAATAATTATCAGGCACTTACTATGGGCCAGGCACTGTGATAAGAATTGGAGACACAAAGAAAGACACAGTATCTCCCAGTGATAGATAGCCTGTCACAATTTTGCAATGGTGGAGTCAATTCATTTTTGTATATTTGTATATATTTGTGTATTGTGTATAGAAATTTTCCTTCTACAACATTCAGTAGTGTCCATCTCTAATATCTCATGGAGATGACACTAAGTTTTTTAAGGATATGCTAGTGTAATGTAAGCTTTCTCAATGCCTTATTAAGTAGGAAAAAACTACTGTTACGGTAGAGGGCAGCTAGGTATCACAGTGGATAGAGCGTAGGGTCTGGAGTCAGAAACACCAGTTTAAATTTGGCCTCAGACACCAACTGCATGACCATGAGCAATTTTTTGTCTCAGTTTCCTTATCTGTAAAATGATATAGAGACAGAAATGTCAAACCACTCCAGCATCTTTGCCAAGAAAACCCCAAATGGAGCAGGAGGGGACATCAGAAAAGTTGGATTTGGACTGAAACTGAACAACAGCAACAAAAATAACATAATTAGGGAACTGGCACTGAACCAGTTTATCTAAATTTGGAGTATTTTATCATCAGGAATTTGGTCACAGCACCTCTTAAAGGCCACCTAGTAAGAGTAAATTTAGGGAATAATACAATGTGCCTTGGTGAAGATTATGCTGACACCAAGAAAATCACAAATCCTTCAATTAATCAAAATCAATTGCAGAAGTTGATGTGGTATGCGATAAAGAGCCCTGGACTGGGAATCAAGAGTTCTGTTTGTCTTCCACCTCTGTTTCTATCTGTGTGACTTTTAACAAAGTTACAACCAAAATGAGCTTCAATTTCTTCATTTGTAAAAGAAAAAAAGGTTAGATTAAATAATTTCTATGTTTTCTTGCAGTTCTATCATTGCATAAATCTAAATAATGATTAGTGTGCTATTTCTAAAAATGTTGTGATTAGAAATAATCATAAGTTCTGGGATGAAAATTATTCAGAAATATGTTTTCTTAGGATTGCAAGGAAACTCACTCATTATTTGTGCATTTACTTTTGCCTTTCTCCATATTATAACTGAAATTTGATATATTGGTCTGGAAACTCCATGTCTTTACAGTGTATCCAGGCTCAAAAAATTAAAACCAATCCTTTCCAAACTGGCAAATTCATAACTTCTCTCTTCCTGATTTTTAGCTATTTATAAGCTTAGACACTAAGTTGTAGGTTTGTGCAACTGTTCATATAGCACAGAAGAATTTTCTTTCACTAGGGAAAGTACTAAACTCATGGATATAGTTGAAAAGCTGCCCTTGGGTGTGTAAAGCTTATTTTTAATATAAGCTTTATTGAAGTCAAATGAATTGATTTATAATTTTAAAATATTGGCTTAATATGCTGATGGCACTTTTTAAAAAAAAATTAGACTTCAATAACTAAGGTCTGTATTGTTGCCAAAGT
>JAQQSW010004252.1:0-14485 GCA_028646575.1 Pseudocheirus occidentalis
CTTCATTCTCAATGGTGCCTTTTAGCAGGATGTAGTTTCCTTCTTTATCTCTTTTAATTAGGTCTATTTTGGCTTTTGCTTTATCTGAGATAAGAATTGCTACCCCTGCTTTCTTTTTACTTTAGCTGAGGCATGGGTATGTAATTTTTAAGCATCCAGGCTATGGGTTGTTAGCTCCAGGAAAAGCTGTGGACCCTCCTGTGGGTCAGAGTTTTTTCCTACCTTCTTCAAATGATCTTCTGTCCTGTGGTGAGATGGCTGCAGACCCCTCTGGCTGGGTGAGTCCGCGGTTTGGCTGGGGCTTCTTCTCCATCTGACTTACTCTGCTCTCAGGTCTACGTTGGTTCAGCTCCTGTGTACTCCATGTTCTCCTTGCTGAAATCTGAGTAGGCACTTTGCTGGGCTAGGGATCTGCTGCTCTCTGTCTCCCAAAGTGTTCTGTCATTCTTAAGCCCGTTCAAATTCACATTTTAGCTTTTAGCAACAGGATTCTTGTAGGAGCTTGGAAAAGCTACTTCTTCCTTTCCATCATCTTAGCTCTGACCACCACCATTATAACTTTCAATGGTCAGATTCTTGTTGTTGATGTTTTCTGCTGATCCTTTTTTCCCCCTTTATCCCTTCTTTTAAGTTTGAGCTCTGCTCCCTGGGTGGAAAGAGGGACTCTCTCTGGTTTCTTGTGCAAGTGACTGCAGGCCCTGTATGTTTATTCAGTGCTGTACTGATGTTGTTCTGAGGCCTATGGAAGACACTCATATCTGGTGCTGTATTAAGGCCTTGACAGATGCTATTGGAGGCCATTGGAACCTGAGAGCTTACCTAGTGTTGAACTGCTATCTTCTTTGTGTTGAGTCTCAGTGTGGCATTTCTTCATTTACTAGTAGCTACACTCTGTTTGCCTGTTTGCACAGGGATATGCTGAAGCATGGCAGGTGTTTGCATAGGCCTCTACAGGGTTGTCATCTCCCTGTTTTTGGAATCCAGGCCTGTGCTGAAGCACATGGAGGCCTGGATGCTAGAGGCTGACTGTTTTCTTATGGCTGTGCTGAAGCTGGTTGTAGTTCTCAGAAATAGGATCTGTCAGTTCCTGGGCTACACTCCCTTTTCACTTGTGTGAGAATGATTTTCCTCGTCACTCCTGTAATTTTTCTGGTTTTATGCCATCTTTTTGCTCGTTCTGATGCTGCACGACATTTTGGGGGGCTCTGTTATATAGTTGTTTGAGGATAAGTATGGGAGAGTTTTAATGATTTACTGCTCATTCAGCCATCTTGGCCAAGTCAGTTTATATATAAATTTGTATATGTGTCTCTTTTTTTCACACTATACATAGACGTAGTGAAATCTTGACAAAGAATCTAACTTAGAAACACTATTAAAGAGTTTTTAAACAGAAGAAAAGGAAGAGATCAATTACCTTGGGGGAAATGTTCTAATTTACTCTTTTAACTCCCCCTCTGAAATATTACCCACAGCTTGCAATCACACTCTGGTATAAGGCAGTTTGGTATCTTAGTGGAGTAAACCCATGGGGTTTATAGTCCCATACATCTAACATTTAAGCTTAAGTGGTACCAATGCAGTGCTTTCCCTTAGCAATCAATCACTAGGCCACAGTTAGCCATTATTAGAGGCATTTATTCAGATGGCATAGTAAAAATTGTAGCAACAAAATATTCCTCCTTCATCATCCCCCATACAACTGTAGCAAACTCTTCTTTACATATACCATTTCCCTTGAGAAGACTGATCACAAACTTAAAAGTACAGCAATATTAAGACACACATTTATTTCAGTGGCACAGAGTAGGTGCTTAATAATATTTTTGGTATATATATTGTTTCCTTTCATTGATTAGGGGAGACTATAATGGTGGTCTCAAGATCACCAGGCTTAATCTTATGACAGTAAGCTATTCCACCTTCTGTCTCCTTTTACAAATAAAGAAATTGTGCCTCAGGAAACATGAGTTATTTATCTAAAACCACACATATAGGAAGTCAGTATCAGAGTCTAAATATAATATTAGTACTTCTGACTCCTGAGTCAGCTTGCTTTCCATAATACCACTCTACATTCTATTATTTTTACTTTAACATATCTTGGTAGCAAAATGAAAATGCAGTGTTCTGAAAGATTATCCTATTACAGTATGAGTCTGGGAAAGTTCTACCAATTTGAAAATGGAGTACACACTCTTTCTCATTTGAGACTAAACCTACTTTGGTCAGAAAGGGTCACAACATTGTTGAGAAACAAAGTGAATTTTTATCTGACTGTAGTAACTAAAAAAGACCATATATTAATGTATAGAGGAATTGTGATATTCATTTTTGGACTCAGCAGTCATACAAATAATACATTCTCTGAAGTATGGATATAATGTTTTAGGACAGGGACAAGGGGAAGTAAGTCAGTTTCAGTTAAGGAGTGCTAGCTTTCCTAAAATTGGTATAACCTTGTGAACCACTTGATTGTAAACCCCTAAAAGCTAGTCACCTAAGAAATTATTTTTCTCTTTCTAGAAAGTGACCCTGTACTATTTCCAAAATAAAGAAACTAAAATTTGAGATTCCTATTTATGACCATTATCGCTTTGGGATAAAAGAAGAAATATATGTTTACATGTATAAACTCCATGGAGGCCATAGGTAATTTATGGCATTGATATCTTTCTTTTACTGCATACAATATTAAAAAGCAGACTAAATCTCAAGATAGCATTTTCCCCCAGACTGCCTATAGTCTATGGAACCACAGTGACAGTATGTTTACGACTTAATGGAATTCAGAAAGATTTTAGAGAAGAGAAGAATAACATTCCTCTCAGCAGAGGAACATCCTAGTATTTTGATATTGATCAAATAAATCTGAGCAGCATCCAAGGAACAAAATTTATCTCTCAGACCATTCTTTAGACAAATCCTTTTCAGTGCACAGCAGCACTTCCTCTTGTTTTCTTGTCTTTTCCACTATTGTGTTATTTAAAGTTGATTTGTTGGAGGACAATGAAATATGCATGATTTTAAGCTTTTTTCTTTGCTTTTCTTTCAAGCTCCAACATTTATTTTGGTAAGATGCATGTAGGAATAAATATTTCCAAGGTAGAAATGTGTTTACCATAAAATAAAAATATGAAAGGGAAGTGTATTGGCACTTTGTGGAAAGAGACATTAAACCTTTATTTCTTGCCTTCAGTTTTGTTTAAATCAAATGATATGTACATGCTCAGCTTAGATGTTTAATTCTTATTATACAGAAGATATATATATTTATATTCCTATATTTCTTCCAAATATATACACACACAAATACAAATACATACATACAAACACACAATACACACATAACATATATATGTATACACACACACATATATATGTGTGTATATATATACATATATGTATATATATAGGTATGTGTATATAAATGAAATAAGGATTCTCTGCTACTCCACCAGCATTTGCTTGTTAGTAAGGAAGAAAATATGTGTGTGTGTGTGTGTGTGTGTGCTTTCTAAAATATTTTAGAGTTCATTTATAGAGACCTGTTGTAACTTGCTAATGTTTTGTTAGCCAAGTTCTTTTATTGAGCTGAGGTGACTCTTTTGCTTCTTAGTCCCATGACTTAACTAAGATGCTTGGGACTGAAAGATTAAGATAATTTATCAAAATGGGGGAGGGGGTAGGAAATAGCCACAGAAAGAAAAAAAGTCATAAGAAATTAGAAAGAAATGACATAACATTAAAATTCTACTCAACAATAATTTATTTGATGCCTTCTATGTATATATACTTATATACACATGAAATGTTAAAGATTGTTCTCTCCCTTCCTTTCCTCTCCTGTATTTTCTTTTCCTTATCTGTTTTCTCCTTTTCTCTCTTCTCCTCTTTCACAGCTTTAGTTTTCTCAGATATTAAATAATAAGCTTGAAATACACAACTAGTAATGTCTATTCCACTGTTAACATTCTAGGGATTGGATAGATTATTAGAGATTAAACTGATGATTCATCATTCCCCCCTCCCAAGAAATGACATTTTATGTGTATAATTAATTCCTAATATTTCCCTTCAAATACACAGATATGCAAACTTATAGATACAATATAATTTTGCTAAATAAATATAATAGCATTATAAATGAAATAAGGATACTCTGCTACTCCACCAGCATTTGCTTGTTAGTAAAAGGACAAATAAGTATTTGTGAGACTAAATGTTCATATAAGTACAGCTGTTGACTTCAAAGAAGACAAATACTTGACATGTATCTTTCTATGGAAAGTGCTACTGTACTTGGTGCCAGGGTTTCCTACTGCCTCTAGGATAATACTCACACACACACACACACACACACACACACACACACACACACAGAGAGAGAGAGAGAGAGAGAGAGAGAGAGAGAGAGAGAGAGATTCCTAGCTCTGCCAACTGATCTCTCATTCTGATCTCTCATTATTCTCAATATACTTTTTGTTCTAGTTTTTGGCTTTGCTATTCTTTATACATGACATTCCAACTCTCTCCTTCATACCTTTTCACAGGTTTTCCCCCACAGCTGGTGTGTTCCTTCCTCCCATACACAACTTTTACCTCTTGAAACCATCAGATGATTTCAGAGATCCACCAAATAAGTACTCCATACAAATTTTACTTTTTATTGAATTGGTGTCTGTATTATTATCTCAAAAAAAGTATATAAACCTTTTCAAGAGAAGGATCATTTCATTTTATCTTTCTGTTCTTATAGTTTAACTCCTGTATCTGACATTTTACATTATGTTGTTGCTCTTGTCCTTCATTTTAGAAGAGGACCATTGCATCAGGGAAATGATAACATGACCTGAAGTTGACTTTGATTTGAGTGAGGTAGGGCTGTGCAAGGTCACCAGCCTCACTTCCTCCTCCAGAGTCATCTAGATTCATTCACCAAATATTCATCAGGATGACTGTAAATGACCCAGGATGCAATGGGAGACCCTGGTCCTTTTAGACTAAGCCCTATTCATATATTTACTTAGACTGAGGTAAAACCCATTCAATGAATAGACCTCCTTAAAAAATGAGTCAGAGGATGGCCCATTTAACTAAAAAAAAAGAAGAAGAAAAACCATAAAGCTTGAAGGGAAAGGCCGACAGGGTTGCTGTTCAAAAAAGAAACACTTAGCGTTGTCATTTTCTCTGAATCAGGAGAGCCCAAAATACAGCCATTACATGGAACTTGGGCAAGTATGTATGGTGGTCTAGTCTATGGGCTTCAAAGTGTTTCAGGTTTTGTGAAAGGAAGAAGGAAGGAAGGAAGGAAGGAAGAAAGGAAGGAAGGAAGGAGGGAAGGAAGGAAGGAAGGAAGGAAGGAAGGAAGAAAGGAAGGAAGGAAGAAAAGAAGGAAGGAAGGAAGAAAGGAAGGAAGGAAGGAAGGAAGGAAGGAAGGAAGGAAGGAAGGAAAAGACAGACATGCAGAAGGAAAGAAAGAAACAAACAAACAAACAAACAAACACACAAAAAAGCAAAGAAGCAAAGAAAGACATATCACTACTTAGTTACTTAGCTCTTCTCTTGAGGAAGGCAACCAGATGCTTTTATTAGGACAGTCTATTCACATTGTGCTAAGTTCTTTGGAGGACATAAGAAAAATAAAATACCTTGATCCTGTTCTTTGGGAGCTCACATTTTAGGTATCACACACAAATGAGTAGAAAAGCAAGAATTATAGCACTGGACTTTGGTGCCTAGTTCTGACACTTCCACTAAGTATAATTCCTTTGTAACCTTTGGTAAATCATATAACTTCTCTGGGCTTTGGTTTCTGATCCCTAAAATGCGAGAGTTTTATGAGCTGTTTTCTAATATTTTGTTGAGGAAAAATACTGACTTTTTCTCTAATTGATCACAAAATAATAGTACTGGTCCTCTATAAGTTTATGATGTATTGGATATATGACATTAGAGAAAGAGTACTTAATCAGTGCTAATCAGATCATAGTTCAATTACCTACTTATTCAGTTATTTATTTCATAATACTTAGCAAATAATTTATGTATTCTATGCTTCATCACATGAAATGGGAAAATAACACCTGTCCTATCAGTTTTATGGGTTTGTTATGTAGTTCAAATTAAAAGAAAGATGGTTAAATGTTCTGCAAATATAGATATAGATGATAGATAGAGATAGAGATAGAGATAGATATAGAGATAGATATAGATATAATGAAGTGATGATAAGTCACTTGCATGGTTATTACTTATTTTTTGCATAGGTTAACGCAACATACACTGACTTTGGAATCAGGAAAACAGGTTCAAATGGTACCTCTTCTTTATTACATATATAACATTGGGTGAGTCATGTCACATCTCTAATTCTTAGTTTTCTCATTAATAAAATAGGAATAATCACATTCAAACTCCGTATCTCATAAGGTTTTTATGGTATGATAATCTTAAAGCAACATAAAAGTGATTAATTAATTTTCATATATCAATTGGTTATGTTAATATTATTAATTAGTACTATTGGTATCTTTTCACAGAGGAAAACATGCACAAAGTTTGATTCTTGTTATTAGGATTCCACTCTAAAGATGGCAGATTAGACATTGTAAAGACTATCCCACTGAAATTCATGACATTAAATTTGAGGTTGCCTGTTACACTCAGCTGTGAATCATTATTGTACAGTTGGTTTCTGGATACAGCCTACTGACTTGACTGTGAGGTAGCTAGTTCGGGATTTACCAATTCAAATTGTTAACAAACTAGTATTTTAATTTGAAGAACAAAAGATCTATACCTCTTGGGAGTAGGGGGTCAAACAATTTCTTTGCAAAGTCTCTCAATTTAATTATCAGCAATTCATGCATAGCGATTGTGTCTTCTAAGCTTCTAATATTCCCTATAGTCTTTAGTAAAGCTCTATATTTTAACTAATCATTCAATGTTTCTTAGTAGCTAATTAAGAATCTCGATTTTTAAAATCAAGGAGACAACATAATTGGCTAATTAGACAACTTTCATGGCTCAATATGCTTAATAATATCATATAGTAAAAGACAGGGAGTGGAATACCCTATCTACTATTAAAAAGATATTGTAAGGCAGTATAGTGGGAAGAATAGTTCTTCTAGCAATGAACGTGCCATGAAAAGTCTTAGGCAAACCCAAGTCTTCTTGTGATTCCATAGGAAAGGTTTAAAAAGACTTCACATAAAGCAGCAGTCTAATGAAACTACCAGTAAACTCCTCCCCACCCCCAAGGGGTGGGGAACCTGTGACCTTGAGGCCACATTTAGCCCTCTAGGTTCTTAATTGAAGACCTTTAAAAGAATCCAAACTTCACAGAACAAATTCCTTACTACAAGGACCTTGAAGGCCAGATGTAGCCTCAAGGCTACAGGTTTCCTACCTCTGGCTCAATACTATAAAAGAACACACACAGAATTCTGGTCAAGAACATTACAGGAAGCTTGAAAAACCTTTATCTTTTGTAATCAAAGTCTAAAACCAATGGCATCTCTTGCCTGAAACATTAAGGAAAGCAGGGCACAAAGGTAACTTCTTCTAGGTGACTGGGTGAAAAAGGCAGAAGTTCCTAGGCAATGCAAACTCTTGAGTCCTTCAAGAGTTATGAAACTAGTACAGTCTTGGACATGTTGTAGGGCCTGATATTACTGCAGCAGTATCTCTCATGAGTGTGAATGTGATGATCTTGTAAATAAAATGGAAGCGTGTAGTAGAATGGATTAGAAAACAGAATATAGTTTAAAATAAATTAGGATCACAGAGAAATTTCACTTCAAACAAAATCCCACAAAGACTTAAACTGAAGAATTAAAACAGAACTTACTTTGCCCAAGATAAATTTTTAAAATCACAATTGCCTCTTTGCTGCTCGCGCCAACCATGGGGTCTCCCAGGACAATTGGCACAAATGCCATAAGACTTAACCACAAATTAGTTCAAATAAAACCTAATTTGGACAGTGTCTAATGGAATAAATCACCATACTATTAAAAAAATCACAAGTGGCGATCATGAACACAGAAAAGGTAGCCATAAAAATCAACATGGTCCAAAGTACATAAGGGAAATAGCATTATGATTAATAGACCAAAGCATAATGTCAGTACTTTACAGTTAGCATCAAATAGAATATTTAAGTTCTTTAGAGGAAAAAAAATTAAATTAGTGGGAAATGTGATGCTAAAATCGTAGTTGGAGGCCTCATCCTATAGCCTTTTAATTAAAGTTTTAAAAATGAAGTTAAGGAACAAAATAAAATTAAAAAAATATTTATGAAAGAATGTTTATTTTTATGGGCTGGGAATCAAAAGTAGTATACAACAGGTCTTAGCTTAGTAAGGTACATTAGACTATACAATAAAACATGAAATCTTAATGCCAGAAAAGAAGAAATATTAAACACATTTAGTATCTAGAATCAGTTAGTTAGTATACTTGACATGACATCAAGAAGTCATGAGTTATAATCCTGCCTTAGATGTATTGTGACTTTCTTCAAGTCACTAAACCTCTCTCATTCTCAATTTCCTAACACAACACACACACACACACAAACATGCTCATATGTGTATAGGTTATATTTAAAATAGGCACATATGTATCATATGTACATCTGTGCACATACACACCTACAAACAGAATGAATAAACTATTCATAACGTAACAGATATATGACTTGCTTATAAGGAAAAATCATATTTTCCTACACAAATTTCAGCCACCAATCCCTAATACACACATAGGCAACTATACATGCTTATACACGTATACATTTGCATGTATAAATGTGTTCATAAGAAAACAAATATATACTGTACAGATATATACATATATGTGTACACATACATCTATATGTATACATGTATGTGTATGTGTGTTTGTGCACATGTATGTGTGCATATATTCATACATACACACATCTAAGAAGTCACAACGTTATTACTATTATCATAAAGGCAGAAGACCTGTTTTGTTTTGTTTTTCCCACTTGTGAGATACACTTCCTTTCTGACTTTTGACAAATCATTTAAACTTGCTGGAAGTAGGTTTTCTTATCCCTAAAAATAAGAGAATTTGAACAGAAGGCCTCTGCGATACCTTCTCCCTCTAAATTTCTGCTATTATTGTTATTACTACTACTATTAATTATTATTGTTTCATTTTTGTTCATGGGAGGATTAAATGGGGCAATATGACTTATCTCTATAGATTCATCGGGAATATCAGAGCACAAAATAACAACTAGTAAATATTTGTTGTGATAGATGTAATCTGATCTTACAAGTAAATTCATTACAGTAAACACTAAATTGGTACACGTGACCAATGCAGAGAACACCAACATTCTCAAACTTTCCTAACCCTCCCCTCTGTCAGACCTTCATAACAAAACAGACTCCTTTAAATAAGTGTCTCTCTCTCTCTCACTCATGCTACATCCTCAGCCTCCACACTGCTTGCTTCCAGCAGTTCTGGCTCTGTCTCAGCTTGTGCTCAGCTGTTTTATTCTGGTCCTTAACCTCCTCCTTATTCCACCCCTTGCTGTTGCATCAGCAAGTTCCTCCCACTGTGGTATTCAGAAGTTCTGTTTCTTAACAAAATTAAGGGCAAGGCTCAACTTAAACCAAGGAGCTAAGTACTTGTTGGCTTGCCATCACAAGGGGTGGGGGATATCTTCAAATCTCTGTTACCATTACACCTGGTTACTCCTCTAGTCTCCCTTGGCAAAGGCTCCCAGTGGACATAATATGAAATAATCCCCATGTATAAATGAACATTGACAATTCAGAATAAAATTGCAAGTGCAGGTTGGTTACTGTCCAATTAATTCACATTGGACTATATCTACATAACCAAAAATAAATAAATATACAGATAAATGAACAAATGAATGAAATTGAATAAGTCAATTTCTAAATTTCTTTCTTTCTCTAAATCCTAATAAATTTTTGCATGATAAAAATATTGTCTTAATTTTCTGAAAGAATATGGAAGACTCTTCAAACCCTACCTGATCAATTGTATGTACAAGTCCTGGAAAAGTTATAGGATGCATTATCAATTTGACTATGTATATTTAAATTATTTCATATTGAATGAAAATTATTACTAATAAGTGTATGGCTTCATTAAATAATATTTTATACATGAACAATGTTATTTCCTTTTTTAATTGGGTTATTAAATTGTTAGATCATAATACACAACAGAAAGTTTACTTAGATTTCAGTAAAATATTTGACTAACCTTATATTTCTTGAAAAAAATAGTGATACAATTAGGTGGATTGAGAACTAATTGAATGATCATACCCAATAATTAACAGTTTGTGAAGTTGGAGAGAGATCAGTAATACTGCTCCCAACATCTGTTCTCAGCAATATGCTATCCAATTTTATTTTAGCAATTATGGAAATAAATTCAGGGACAGTAGAGATATCAAATTTATTTTAATAAAGATTTCATGAGTTCTTGAATTTGAAAATGTGATACAAGGAAACAGAGTAAATTAAAAGGTAAAATCAGCAGAGCAAGTAAGGTTTATTTAAGGTAAATATTGACTATAAGGAAGGGCATCTGGAGGAGCTGGAAATGGGTTTCTTTGGGGCTCCAGGTAGGATTGAGTACATCCAAATTAGTAAAATTTTCAGTGGTTTTCACAGAATTCTTATGTGACTCAATTAGAATCAGGTATTGCTAGGGAAAGAACTAGAAGCATAGAACTAGTAACCGGGGCTGAATACCCATAGGGTGTGCATACCAGAGGATTATCTCAACTTCCTACCAGAAAGAAAATGATTTTTCAGCCTTTGCTCAAGACTTCACTTTGAAAATGCTCCTCAAGGAATTAAAGTCCCCAAGACAACTTCTTTATTTAGTGGAGAGGCTACTGGGGTCCTTGAAGGAAGATTAAATAAATATTAAAATTAAATAACAGACTAAATAACATATTTGGGATGAAAAATAAATCTCAACAGTCCTAATCAACTGAAATTTCATTTTAAAAAATACAGTGCTCATTGATTGCCTTAAAAATGACTTTATAAGTTCACCATGTAGACGGAATGGCTAGACAATATTTTATGTTAAAAACATATGAGTGCTTTGGTAGATTGCAAGGTAAATATAAATATAACATGATAGACAAAAAGTAAAACAATGTAATGATGCAATGTATTAAGAAATAGAAAATATCAAGAAAAAGAGTTTTAATACTCCCATAAGATTTTCTACTTTGATTAGTCCATTTGTCAATTATCTTGTATTACTTCAGATACCACATAGAAGGAGGCAAATTGAGAAACTAGGACACAGAAAATGAGAATAACCAAATTGGTGATGGACCTTGAAAAAAAGTGGTAATTTAACCAACGTGAAAAGATATATTTACTAGAAATAATGGAAATGGATCATAGCAAAAGAACGTATTCTTGGGGAATATTTTGTGCTTAGATGGTAGGAGATGGCTAATAATTCAACAAAGCACAATAAGTAAGAGTAGTCAGTCTGGTTAAAGAAGATCCTATTGAGAACAATACACACATATATATACATATGTGGACACAAGTGTAAACACAATACATATATGTATATGTGTACATGCATGCATACATGCATGTATACATGCATACATATATCACAGAAGATTGAGGATGGGTTAAAAGAATCCTCTACAACAGATGATAGCTTAAAGGAACTTTGGCTATGTAGGCTAAAGAAGGGAAGCTATAAAAAGAAATAGAGTTGTGGAACAGTGAAATAGATTAGGTACACAAGACCCAATAGTCAATGACAACAGTAATCTCTTATTTGATAAATCCAAAGATTCCAGTTTCTGAGATAAGAACTCATTATTTAACAAAAACTGCTGGGAAAACTAGAAAATAGTATAGCAAAAACTAGGCATGATTTAGATATAATGATACATGATTCATATACATAGACTGATACTATAAGCAAAAGAAAAGCGAGGAATACTTTCTCAGATTGATGAAGAGAAGAATTTACGATCAAACAAGAGATAGAGAGTATTAAGAAATGCAAAATGAATTATTCTGAATGCATTAAATTGAAAAGTTTTTGCACAAATGAAGTCAGCACAACCAAGATTAGGAGGGAAGCAGAAAGCTGGGAAAAAATTTTTACCCCCAATGTCTATTATAAAAGCCTCATTTATAAAATTTACATATAACTGAGTCAAATTTATAAGAATAAAAGTCATTCTATAATTGATAAATGGTCAAAGTATATGAACAGGCAGTTTTCAGAGAGAGACATTAAAGCTATCTATAGTTATATTAAAATGCTCTAAATCACTATTGATTAGAGAATTGAAAATCAAAATGAGTTACCACTTTATACCTATCACACTGGCTAACATGCAAAACAGGAAAATTATAAATGTTAGAGAAGATGTGAGAAAATTGGAAATCTAATGTACTATTGGTAGAATTGTGAACTTATCCAACCATTCTGGAGAGCATTTTGGAACTATGCCCAAAGGATTATAAAACTGTGCATGCCCTTTGATCCAGCAATACATCTTCTAGGTCTCTATAGAAAGGTATCATAAAAATGGGAAAAGGACCCACATGCACACACACACACAATATATAGCAGTTTTTATTTTGTTTTTGTTTTGTTTAATTGTGTTTTTGTGATGGCAATGAATTGGAAATTGAGGGGATGCTTATCAATTGGGGAATGGCTGAATAAGTTATGCTCTATGAAAATATTGGAATGTTATTTCATTACAAGAAATGATGAGTTGCAAACTTCAGAAAAACCTAGAAAGGCTGATATGAACTGATGGTGAGTGAAATGAGCTGAACCAGAAGAACATTTTACACAGTAAGAGACACATTGTGCGGCCACTGACTTTGATAGACACCTCTCACAAATGCAAAAATTTAAGATACATTTTGAGGACTCATGATAGAAAATGCTATCCACATTCAGAAAAAGAACTTTGCAGTATGAATGCAGAGAGAAGCATAGTATTTGCTCTCCTTTTCTTCTGTTGCTTTGTTTTGTTTCTTCTTTCTTCGTTTGTTCTTCTTTCTCCCTTTTGTTTTAAATCTGGTTTACAGCATGCCTATTGTAAAAATACATTTACTCTTAATGTATATGCATATCCTATACCAGACTGCATGCTAACTTGGTGAGGGAGGAGGAGAAGAAGGGGAAAATTATTTAAAATTCAAAAAATCTAATAGAAATGAATGTTGAAAAAACAAATTAATTAATTATTTAAAAAGAAACTACAAGGTCATAAGCCAATTAGTTAATCAATCAATAAAAAGTAGGTGACACAAACATGCTAAAAACTCAAAAAATGGGACTCTAAACAGATTTTCAAGCTCCAAAACCCTCCAAAAGACAGAAAGCACATCTGCTGCTACAGGCAGCTCAGCAGGTGGGGTTCTTTACAGCAGTCTGGGAGCCACAGCCAAAACCATGGCCAGGTCAGGCCCCAGGCCATCGGGCAGGGGAGCCGTGTCTATAGGAGAGCAGATCAGCTGCACTGGAGGCACAGTTACCACATTTATTAGGCCAGAAGAAAAAAAGGCTAAGAGAAAGGTCAGTGGATTTTGCTAACTCAGGAGGAGAAGAGCAGGTCTGGTCAACCTGCTCCCAGGGCAAGGAAGCAGTGGGAGGCTGCTGTAGCAACAGGAACAGCCAAGAGCAGCAGGAGCCTCCACTGGGCTGCTTCAGAGCCCTCAGCCTGCAGATAGCAGGGGCGCTGAGGTGATTGATCAGGGCCAAGGGCTCTTGCGTTGAGTGGCCTGTGTCTGGATTGTGATACTGAATGGTGGTCCTGGGGTGCGCTTTCAGTGAGCCAAAGCTGGGGGGGGGCGGGTTGCAGCATCCCACCAATAAAACTCTAGAATCCTTTTTTGTAGACAAAAAAGACCAAAGCATGGAGCAGGAGGAAGGCAATTCAATCAGAACTCCCTCACCAAATGCTTCCAAGACACTGGAAGAATGCTTGCTAGCTATGGATCAACTTAGAAAAAGACTTTGAAAACCAAATAAGAGAAGTGGAGGAAAAATTGGAAAGAGAAATGAGAATGATGTGAGACAGTCATGAAAAGAGAGTCAACAATCTGACTAAAGAAAACAATACCTTAAAGAACAAATTAACTCAGCTGGCAAAGGAGGCCCAGAAAGCCAATGAAGGGAATGCCTTAAAAAGTCGAATTTCCCAGATGGAGGAAGAGTCTCAAAAGCATTCTGAAGAGAATAATTCCTTCAGAATTAGAGTAGAGCAAGTGGAAGCTAATGACTTTATGAGAAACTAAGATACTATTAAACTGTTAAAAAATGGACAGAAAGCAATGTGAAATATCTCCTTGAAAAAAAAGACTGACCTGGAAAATAGATCCAGGAGAGACAATTTGAAATTTATTGGTCTACCTGAAACCCACAACCAAAAAAAGAACTTGAAAAGCAT
>JAQQSW010004253.1:0-14485 GCA_028646575.1 Pseudocheirus occidentalis
AGAGAGAGAGAGAGAGAGAGAGAGAGAGAGAGAGAGAGAGAGAGAGGGAGACAGAGACAGAGACAGAGACAGACAGAAACAGAGACAGAGACAGACAGAGAAAGAGACAGACAGAGACAGAGAGGGAGAGAGACAGAGACAGAGAGAGAAAGACAGAGAGAGAGCATCATACCAAGCATATCAAGACCCTTTTTGCACCTGGATTCCATGAAATCAGTATAATTTATTCTTAAAAGAGGAGCATCCAAAAAACTGAATTAAGTGTGAGAAATCGCATTTCATTTGGACTTTGTTCTAGACATTTTTCATGACATTAGGTAACAAATTTGGTGGGTATGCCTCTAAGTTGTATCATGATTGATAATGATAACAAAAACACTTTTGAATAAACATAGTTCTGGTTATAACTATCTGAAAAAACTACACAATCTTAAAAATATGTGCATGATACAACTTGCTGGAGAAAATTCTTTAAGGCCAGATTTTACTCTCTTAAATCAAATCATGAAAGACTTTTTTTGTTATCAAGACATAAAATGTAGTAGAATCATATCTTCTATTGTATTCATATAATCATGTGACTGTGAGATGTGGCCTATTGGTAAAAATGATCTTCAATAAACTGCTTGTTTTCTTTTAATGTTATGTTATACATTAATGCATGCTATGACTTTCTTTTAATTTTAGAGATAAGAATGTTGGAATATATATTATATACAAATTTATATATATATATATATATACACACATACATAAGTACATACACTCCACCCATGCATACATGTATATATGTAAATATAGATATGTCTGTATATACAAACCTACACATCTACATATATGGGGTTTAATAATAATACCTAACATTTATGTATCCTTTACTATGTGCCAGGTACTGTGCTAAGCACTTTGAAGTCATTATCTCATTTGATCATCACAATACCATGGGAGGGAGGTGCTGTTATCATCCCCATTTTACAAATGAGGAAACAGAGGCAGATCCAGGTTAAGTGACTTTCCAAGGGTCACACGGTGCAGTTTGGACAATGTCATTTGTCTACTAAAAAACAGAGCCTCTGTGAGTTCCCCATAACTTCTGGAATCAGATACAGAATGCTTTCTTTGGCTTTCAAAGCCCTTTATTACCTAGCCCCCTCCTGCCTTTCCAGACTTCTTACATCTAGTGCTCCTTAACCTGTACTCGTTTATCCAGTGATCCTTGCCTCCTACCTATTCCACTAACAAGGCAGTCCATCTCTTGGTACTTGGATTTCTGTCTGGCTGTCCCCATTCCATCAATGCTTTCCCTCTTCAACTCTATCTACTAAGTCCCTGGCTTTCTTTAACTTCAATGAACAATTTTATCTTTTAGAGAAAGTCTATCCCAACTAGTCTAAATTCTAAGACCGATATTCTATTAATTATTTCCTATTTTGTTCTTTTATAGAACTTGCTTTTTCTATATTTCCTGGCATATAGCATTCCTCTTTAGATTATAAGATTTCAAAGGCAAGAACTTTGCTTTGTCTTTTTTAATAATCATTCCCAGTACTTAGGACAGTGTCTAGCACATAATAGGTGTTTAATAAATGATTATTCACTGATTGCTCTCTGAAGGAAGGCATTAAGATTAAAAATGGCTGGTTGAAGCTTCAAGCTAAGAATTGCAGGAAAATAATGAAGTTAGGTGACAAAGAAGAAGGTGAGCATTCCAGGCATAAGAGATATAAAAAATAACCAGGCAGGAGATGGAGTGGCACTTTTGAGGAACATAATGGAGGCTAGTGTCAGTGAATTACAGAATACATTGGGGGGAGTATGTTATAGGAAGGCTAGAAAGGTAGAAAGAGTCTAGGTTGAGTAAGGCTTTAAAGGCCAAAAAAGATTTTACATTTGATATTGAAAGTAATAGTTGGAGTAAGTAAGAGCTATCTAGTAAAGTAAACTGCTGGAGTCTCCTAGGAGGCATGGAGGCATGAGATGTTCAAATCTGCATTTTTTTTAAGCTTACTTCATTATTTGAGTGAAGGAAGGAATGGACAGGGAAGAGACTTACAGCAGGGAAATCAACCAGTATTCCATAGCAATAGCCCAGGGATGAGAAGATCAGGGGTGACACCACAGTAGTGTCAGAGGAAAACAAAAGAAAGGCCAGAGATGTTGAAGGTAGAAGCAGTGGCACTTTACTAATGGTTGTATGTGGACAGTGATAGAATGATGAGTTGAGGATAACAACCATATTGTGATCCTGTGTGATTGGGAGAGTAAAGATATCATCATCAATAATGAGGATGTTAGGAAAAGAAGAGGGTTGGGAGAGAAAAGATAATGAAGTCAATTTTGGACATGTTAAGCTTTCTCCATGAAACATCCAGTTTGAGCTATCTAGTACATATTTGGAGATGGGATAGTGGAAGCCAGAAGATATATTAAGACTGGACAAGTTGATACAAGAATATCTGCATGGAAATGATGATTGAATCGACGTGAAAAGATATGCACTATTTTTTGTCTGTCTGGTTTGTTCTTATAGAAGAAAACACAGAGAATAGGAGAGTTTCCTGTTTAGTCACATGAATCCCAAAGAGTTGCTCTCCAATAAAGACAAAACACAAAGAAATAGAATTAAATGACAGCAGTAGTATTGTAAGGATAACACAAGTATGTTGGAATCCCTATGGGGACAAAAAATATTCTGCTGTCTGTGGGCCCAATGTTAATTCCTCTGTTTTGTAATCACAAGGTTATCACCCAACACTGTTGCTGCATTTGACATAAAACCAAATCAGGATTCCTTGGATAGTTTGGGGGATTACTTCACAGATGAGGAGGAAAGAAAAATTTATTTGACAGGTGCTTGCAATGCAAGCTATCATAAAAGTTTTATTAAATTTAAGTCCGGTAATAACTTGCTGCCATTGAAACAATGAAGCAGTTGTACTGAGAAAAGAGCTATCAAAATGGAATGAGAAAACTGCATTTAGGGGCATGATGGGAAGATACTCAGACAGCAAAGCAAAAAGTAAAATGAATTCTTTAGATCTGTATTCCAGAGATTTTCCACATGGCTAGGCACCAACTATGACAATAATTAAAATAACACCATTTTTGAGGGAAAAAAATGTAACAGCTTTAGCTCTTTCTAAAAAAATATAAATCTCAAAGTTCATGCTGCATTGCTTTTAAACATCATTTCTGATAAGTATGTAAGGGATAAGCAGACATTTTGCTTTTATAAAAAGCTTGGTGATTTGATTAACTTATTTTGAGAATCCCCATGGTAGAGTAGAATCACATGAGTACCTGAGGTCTTGTGTCAGGAGAGACCATGATTCTGATCTTGGCTCTGACCATATTTGATTATGGGCAAATTATTTGGTGTATCTGGGGCACCTGCTTCTTACCTTTAAGATGGGAAAAGTACCTACATCGGTAATTATTAGAAGATAATACATATAAAGTGCTTTTAAAACCTTAAATGCTAAGCATATTATTATCCCCTCAATGCTGTTGAACACATCCCTTAAACTGAAGGCAACTATACTTCAAAACAAGGAGCACTGGTAAATGACCCAAAGAGCACTGTCTCCTATATAAGCCTTGGAAAAAATGAAATGGCACAGTTCAACCATACCTATGAGACATGTTTATAAATGGATATTTTGGGCGATAGGTGTATATGTGTATAGTTTGGAAGCAAGTAGATGATGCAGGGTATAAAAAGCTAGACCTGAACTCAGGAAGATCTGAGTTCCAATCCAGCCTCAAACATTTACTAGTTATATGTCTGGCAGAAGTCATTTAGTTTCTTTCAGTTTTCTCACCTGAAAAGGGGGCATTTTATCAGTACCCCCTGAAGTTTTTTCCTGCTTTCTTGTTTGTTTTATTTAATTTTTAAGTTATGTACTAAAACAAGTACTTCCTTAATATGGCATAATCATAACAATTATAGTTTTGTAAGGATAAAATGAAATAATATTCATAAAGCACTTTGAAAACTGTAAAGCCTTATGTAAATGCTAGCTATCATAGTGGTGGGTATATACACATGTTAATGGAACATGGTTTGAAAAGATGTGATATTTTTCTGGTCATATACAGTGTGTCCAGAGGAGGATAACTCAAGGTGGTGAAAGCATGCCATATAAAAACTGAGTAACGTAGTAGGGGCAGATTAGTTTGGACAATAGAAGGTTTAGAGAAGGGGTATTTCATGTGGCTAAAATCACAAGTCAATAGTCTAAGAATGGTACATAACATTTGACAACAGGGTGAACTTTACATTGTAATTCTCTACCATGGGATGGTACTAGAAGGAAGACAGGAGTTTATTCTTTCATAAAGGGACAAAAAATGCTTGGTTTTGCCAGCAACGAGACTTTCACACAGAACTCAATGCACACTGTGAGACCTACATCATTGACCTGGATTAGCCTGGTTAAAAAAATTCAATTACTTCCTTCATTGTAGCTTCTCTTCTTCTTCTTCTTTTTTTAATGTTAAAAATAAGTATCAGTTGGGGCAGCTTGGTGGCACAGTTAATAGAACACCTGCCCTGGAGTCAGGAGTACCTGAGTTCAAATCTAGCCTCAGACACTTAACACAAAACTAGCCGTGTGACTTTGGGCAAGTCACTTAACCCCAACTGACCTACCCTCCCTGCTGCAAAAAAAAAAAAAAAAAAAAAAAAAAAAAAAAAAAAAAAAAATATATATATATATATATATATATATATATATATATATATATATAAGTATTAGTTAATATCAGTAGAAAGTGCACTAGAAATAATAGCCACCATGCTAGGCAGCCTATAAAACTATTCGGATGAATTAAAGCAGAGGTACCATCTCCTCACATTGCATTTTTACACATTCTTGAAAATCAGACCATATTATCTGTCACAATCTGAATCCAATTGATTTTTCCAGATTTTTTAAACATTTATCCACCTCATAATACTTTATATTTCAGCCAAACTGAACTATTTCTAATCTCTTATAGAAGACATGTTATCTCCTACCTCTCTGACTTTTCATAATCTATCTCTCATACTTAGAATACTCTCCAATCTTACACCTCCTCTATATATCCATACCTCCATTTATAGCTGAGGTCAAGTTCCACTTACAACAAGATGTCTTTTTTATCATTGTTGTCCTCCCTCATACAGTTGTGGGCAAATACTAAACCTTCATTCTTAATGGAATTTACTTTTTATTTATTTTGCATATATTGTTTATTTATTATGTGTACTATTGATTCCTTCAAATAGAATATAAGGTCCTTGAGGGCAGAGACTGTTTTGTTTCTCATCCTATATGTCTTCAGTACTTAGGATACTGCCTGACAACTTTTAAGTGCTTTAATAAATTTTCAATCAATTGAGCTGGACTGTGTTTTGAAGCTACTTTTTCTCAACACTTGGTTTTAATGGAATCAGTTATTAAATTAAAGGATGTAACTACAAATATTACATAAAGAAAGTAAGATCATCAGTGCAACTTCATTGGAAACATATCAATTTTAAAAAATATTATTTATTCTTGACATTCATATTTTTTGTTTTAGTTTCAAATTCTCTCCCTTTTTGTTCTTACCCCACCCATTAAGAAGGCAAGCAATATGATATCAATTATACAAGTTAAATCATGCAAAACATATTTCCATATTAGCCATGTTGCCAAAAACAGAAAAAAAAGTGAATTTGCACTCAGAATTTATCAATTCTTTCTCTGTGGATGACTAACGTTATGAGTCTTTTGGAATTGTCTTGGTTCATTACATTGATCAGAGTAGCTAAATTTCCCATAGTGGATCATCATTGAAATATTGCTATTATTATATACAATGATCCCTTGGTTCTGCTTATTCACTGTGCATCAATTCATATAGGTCTTCCTATGTTTTTTTAACTATTACCTCTGAAACTTCTTATAATAATATTCCATTGCAATCATATAACACAACTTGTTTGGCCATTTTTCAATTGATGGGCATTCCTTCAATTTTCAATTGTTTGCCACAATTGAAGTTGCTATAATTTTGCATAAATAGATCCTTTTCCCCTACATCTTTGATCTCTCTGGGATATAGACCTAGAAACAGTACTTTTGGATCAAAAGGTATGTACTATTTTTATAGCCCTTTGTGAAACTTGTATTCCAGACTCATCAGGCTATTTCAAAACTCCACCAATAGGATATGTGTCCCTATTTTCCTACACCCCCTCCAGCATTTCTCACTTTCTTTTTCTGTTATGTTAGGCAGCCTGATATATGGGAGGTGGTAGCTCAGATTTATTTTAATTTAAATTAATCTATAGTATTTTGGAACATTTTTTCATATGACTATATATATATAGATCAAATATATATATAGATTTTGAAACCCATATCTTTTCACTATTTATCAATTGAAGAATGACTCTTATTTTTATAAATCTTGCTCAGTTCCCTATATATTTGAGAAATAAGGTTTTTATCAGGAAAAGTTTTTGTGATTTTTTTCCAGTTGCCTGTTTTTCTTCTAAATTTAACTACATTGGTCTTGTTTGTGCAAACCCATTTTAATTTCATGTAATTAAAATTATCCATTATGATTCTGATGGGGATACTCCAAGCTTTACAAAATATAGAGATGACTTATGTTAGGCAGTCAACACTCATTTGTTTTTGAAGAATTTAAAATGTTAATTGATCAAAGAAAAGCATTTAATAATTGTACTGCTCCATCTGTTTTCCAGAATTTTTCTATAAACACCATAGTCAGTTTCATTCACAAGATATTTTCTTCCCTCTTTTAAGTATCCTATTATCAAAGCTCATAGCCTACACTTACTCAAGGATTTTTTTCAACAGCTGGTGATTTAAGACCTTTATAGAAGTGTACTGTTCATTATCTCCACTACCTGGGAGAAGTAGCTCATGTGTGATGTCTCAGACTCTTACTATCCCTTTTTCAACACCTAATAATGGTGTCACGATCCTATGGGGTTTAAAGTATCAAGACAGGATATTGTCCCTGTAAGCAGTTTGATATGTGCACATCATTGACACTCAGTTGGCTGATTTTGAGTACAATACTCAGAATATATTTGGAATGGAGCATAAAATTGGTGGAGTGTGTAACTGTTCTGTAAGGCTACAATGAACCTTTTGAAATGTAAGTTGATGGGACTCTGATTCACTAAAGATTTATATGTTTATAGGACCCTTAAGGAAAAGAAACAGTTGTACTGGACCACAAAGAAGAGAGATTGATATTCCACATCCTAGAATGTCAGACTGCAAATCTGGCCCTAACATTAAACTTATTCCAATGATTTCTAGCAAAATAAGTCCTCTGTTTTTATTGCAGGGAGTTTCATATTGATGATACTATTTGGACCTTGAGAAGAGGTTGCCATATTCTCTCCTTAAATGTCTACCCGCTCAGTTCTATGCCTGAAGAAAGGTAGATAGTGAGTGAAATTCTTTAGGTAATGCCAAAATAACAAAGGAAAGAAATTTGGCTTTCTTTGAATAGATATATTTCTAGATCTTGTCCTGGTAAAACTGTAAAGACAGGAAAAAAGGAAGATAGCATCATTTAGAACACTGGTTCTCAACCTGGGATTCTCGGTCCCCAAGAGGATCCATGGTCCCCAAGAGGATCCATTGATAGATTTCGGGGACTCCGTGAACTTGGGTGAGAAAAAAAATACTTTTTTTATTTTCACTAAACTTTTAATTAAATTTAGCATTTCTTCCTATTACTTAAAAATAAGATTCTGGGAAAATGTTCACAGGACTCACCAGACTGTCAAATGTCCATGACACAACAAAAGTTTGAGAGCCTTTCCTAAAGCCAAGTGATGTAATGGATGTGGTTCTCAGTTGAACAACAAAAAAAAAGACCTGGTTGGAATCCTGTGTGACCCTTTGAAAATTGATTATATTCTCTGAGCCATAGTTTCTTGTTCTTCAAATGGAGATAATAGTATCACCTATACTGCAGTTTTGTTGAAATCATTATATGAGATAGTGTAAACAAAGTGCTTTGAAAACCACCTTAAAGCATTATTTGAAAGTTAGCTGTTATTTTTAGTGGATAGAACCTTGGATTGGGGGTCAGAAGATATCTCTGTAAGTTCTTACTCTGGCACTTAGTAGCTATGTGGACCTGACCAATTAACAGCTACCCTGTGTTCATTTTTAAAGTGAAGAAAGAAATTTAATTAATTAAATTAATTTAAAATTGAATTAATTTAAAAATTCAATTTAAATTGAATTAATTTATTAATCAATTAATTAAATTGAAATAATTTTAAATCCTAAAAAAAGATTCGTCTCAGTGTTAAAGGAGATAATATATAGAAGTACTTTTGTAACTGTAAAGAGCTATATACATTTGAAAGAATGAATAAGAGAATGAATGAAAAATAACTTATTAAGTAGCTTTGTGCTAGGTGCTGGGGATACCAGCACAAAAGTAAAGTCCCTCCTTCCATAGGGAGAGATCACACATAGAGAGGAGTGATGGCCATGGTTGGGTATTTTTATCTGGAAATTTATAGGGATAGTGAATGGAAACATGAGATAATAGTTTGACACTACCTTTCTAGTAATTGTGCCAATATTGATTTGATTATGGTTCCAGAACTGGAGAGAGGTGCAAGGAGGCAGAGGGTACCTAGAGAACAATATGGCATCTGGTGAGATGCATTTGTTGATATATTCCTAGTCCTGTTTCTTAGCCATATTTCCCTCACATGGCACACTCCTTTTCTTCTTCCCACCCCTCAAATCTATTATCTTCCTAGACTTTCTTTTCTTAGTTATGGTTCTTAAATAATTAAAAGTTGAAGTTGCCTTTGGGAAAATTCTGGTATAATGTATATTGTTCTGGATATTTATCATAGGGTTCACAATCCAAGTTCTGTGATTTTGATTCATCTAAGACTTGGGTTCAAATTGCAACTCTGATACTTGACAGGCACAGGGTAAATTCCTTAATCTCTTCAAATCTCATTTCCCTCCCTAGAAAATAAAAGGATTGGATTACATGATCTCTAGGGTAACTATGATCTTTTAATCATTGGTGATCTTGTAAATATCCTGATTATACCTATGGCTCCAAGGTGTACGTATGAATGTGAAACTTTTGATATTATTATTAGTGTAATAAGCACATGCATAGATTTATGGAAATGAGGGCCTTGGAATGAAATGCAAATAGGATTCTGACAATGATGATAATGATGCTTTTGTTTGGATTTGTCTGAAAAAAATTACTGTTGGGTCAATAGTTCCTTTTCAACTGTCCCTAAATTTGTATTTCTCAAAATAAAACTTCAAACTGAAGAATGTGTCTATATTTGTAAGTCAACAATTTCAACAATTTCAAAATAATTGCATACAATTATATTAATTAATATGTGTAAATTAATATATAAGTATATGTGCGCATATAATATAAAGTATCATAGCTACTATGATGTCTTTCTTAAGCTATATGATTTTGGAATGTAAAGAGAAAAATAATTCATAAATTGGTTTATGGTATTTCTGAGCTCTTCCATGAAAGGATCTTTCATCTGGCTTCATTCAATGATGGCTAAGGGTCAGGCCTGTCTTCAGTCAATTCAGTTCTGCTAGGTTCAGAGCACTTTATGTCCTAGAGACACATGTGGCATGTTACAAGAAAAGCATAGAAATCTTACCCCACAGTAAGTTTACATTTTACTAGGTGTTACATGTACAAAAGTAAATAAACATAAAATAATTCCCAAAGAGAGAGAATGATATTAACTGGGAAGTTGGGTATTAGGAAATAGCTCTAGTAAGAACGAAGAAATACTACCTCAAAAATGAAATTTGAGAAGAGGGAGTATATTCTACATGGAGACTACCTGTTCAAAGACTTGGAGGCAGGGGATAAAACAATATGCTAATAGAAGAGTAACTTAAAATGAAATTGGAAAGAGAAGTGGGGGTTAGTTATATTGTGAAGGACTTTAAAAGTCTGTGTGAGAAATTTCTATCTTGTACTAGAGACAGTGAAGATACATTAAGTATTATTGAGTAGGGAATGAAATAGTCAAATCAATTTAGCAGGAATAATAGGAAAAATTAAACAAGCAAGAGATTCATGGTAAAGGAACTAATTAAAAGCTTTTTCATAGGCAAGAGAGGAGGCAGAAGTAAGATGGAGTAGCAGGGAGCAATAAAGCCAAACTATTAATATAACTCCTCCACAAAAATTTAGAAAATTTACCAGAATCCTAATAAGAAAATTTTTTAAAATGCAATATCTTATTTTCAGTCCAAGTGAGCATAGGGAGACAGATAGGGAAGTTTGTAGATACTGGTGATGAGAACTGACCAGAGATCACCTCATAAAATATTTGGTGCACAGTAACTACAAGCTCAAAGATTTGTTAATGACTGCTTAATAAAGAAGTCATGATGAGAATAAAGGTATTGTAATAAAATAAACATCTTGATAAGTCCTCCATCAGTGCTTACATGAAACACATACTTGCCATTAACATTTTCCTTTTTTCACTGTGAAGACTCCTGATCTTCAAGCACGTGAATGTGTATGCATTTCTTAATAATAAGTTATCTAGTAATTATTAATTCATTCTATTTTTTTCATTTAAAGTGCTTATTTATATTCATCCAATAAGGATAAGATCCATTTTCAAATCTGTAAACCAAAATATTTTTATGCTCAGGTAGGACTCAGGGTACTTTGGCATGATTGGAAGGATTGGGGTAGGGCAGGTAAGAAAACTGATTTTCATTGATATTTTAAATTATTTTAAGATTCAAGGAAAACAGATACTTGACAAATGAGGGAGGAATTGCATCCTGCCTTGTCTGATAAGGATGCTAAGACCTGGGACTGCCTTTATTTCTTCTATCTCCAGAGTCAAGAGTTAGGAGGGTCTCCTGCTGCCATTGGGAAAAGGTGGTTGGGGAGAAGAATTAAAGAAAAAAGAGGAATTAATTTTTGCATGTTTTTTTTTAATCTGAGAGTGTTTCAATACCAAACTCCCTCCCTCTATCTGACCCCTGAACTCATCTTTTAGGCAACCCTTTCTTTCCCCTGGGATCTGGAATGTGTTGCATCTGGATCTTAGCAGTGTGGCTCATTTTCTATAACTTTCCTGAAAACTATGGGAAGGATACCTCCTTGGAATCCAAGGCTAAAATAAATGGGAGGTAGAAGTCCAGAGGTTAGATTGCTGGCAAGTTAAAAAATGACATTTTATTAGGATCTCCATCCAAAAAATGCCAACTTAAATAGTACCCTCCACATAAAGTCAGTGTTTGAAAATCATCTTAAATTTGTATTTATCTTTAAGTTTGCCATCAAATTCTCTCAGCCACATAGGCCTTACCTCTGCTGAGGAAGGGTGAAAGAGTTCTTGAGACAAAAAGGGAACAAGTCAAATGGCCAATATTAAGAAAATCTCAAGAAAAGAATTTTTGTCTTTACCCTTACCTAGAAGAGTGAGTTAGGCAATCCAGTTATGCAAGAGGCTAATCCATTCATCTATCCAGGCATCCTTTCACTCACACACTCTTTTATTCCCACAACACAATCTCACACTCAACTGACTCATCTTCACTCTCCCTAACCCCACTCAATTCACATACACTCTAGCAAAACAGATCAGGGACTGGCACTGAGCACCATGATTATAGTGTATATGTGTGTGTATGTACACATACATACATATACACACATATGCATTTAAATAAATTATACAATTATTTATACTATAATACTATAGTTTAAATTACTATATTATCAATAATTTCTTATATTTGTATCTATGGAGCACAGTACATGTAACACTGGACTTAAGAGTCTGGAAAATTTGTGTTCAGATCTACCCTTTGACATTTATTTATTTATTTATTTATTTATTCATTCATTCATTTACTTATTTGCTTGTTTGTTTATTTATTTATTTATTTGATTTATTTATTTTCTTGTTTACATCACTCATTTCCATGAGATTCTGAGTTACAAATTTTCTCCCCCTCTTTCCCCTACCTACCACCTCAAAACAGCCATCCCACTGTATAGCCCTTCCCCTAATCTGCTCTTTCCTATGTCCTCCTCCATCATCCCTCTGACTTTATGGTAGGGCAGGATGGGTCTCCCTACCCCAGTGCCTGTATATCTTTATTCCCAGTTGCATTTTGTTAATAATAATAATAATTATATTTATTTATTTATTTATTTAACATTTGACTAGAGAATTTTAAATTCTAGATTCTTTCCCTTCCTACCTCATATCCCACCCCCACTGGAAGGACAAGAGTTTTTACACAGAACATCTCCATAGAGGGCATATTGTGAGAGACTGATTATATGTCCCTCCTTCCTATCCCATACCCCCTTGTTCTATTCTCTACCCTGTCCCTCTCCCTGTTCCTTTACAGAAGTGTGTACTTCCAGATTCCCTCACCACCATCTTCTCATCCCCTCCCCTCTATCATCCCACCTCGTATCCCCATCCCCCCTACTCCCCTGTGTGGCAAGATACACAATTTAGAGTTTATGTCATTCCTTCCCTAAGCCAAATTCAATGAGAGTAAGGTTGACTCATTCCCTTTTGCCTCCCTGTTCTTCCCCTCCATTGTAACAATTATCCCTAGCCTCTTCTATATGAGATGATTTACCCCATCCTGTCTCCCCTGTCTCCTCTCATTCAAATACTTTCCCTCCTCAGAATTTCACCTTTTAAAGTATTGTCCCTTCCTATTCAATTGATCCTGTGACCTCTCGGTACACATATATACACATACTCAGATATGTATTCATATACATATATAAACCCTACTATATAGGCATATGTGTATGTATACATATATACTTTTTGTATTCCCCTCACCTATCCTCATACTAAGAAAAGTTTCATAAGTTACAATTATTGTTTTTCCATGTTGGCATGTAAATAGTTCAACATTTATAAGTTCCTTATGATTTCTTTTCCATGTTTTCCTTCTCATGTTTCTTGTATTTGAGTGTCAAATTTTCTTTTCAGTTCTGTTTTTTTCAGCAAGAATATTTGAAAGTCCTCCACCTGACAGAATGACCACATTTTCTCCCAAAACATTAAACTTAATTTTCCTGAGTAGGTGATTCTTGGTTTTAATCCTAGCTCCCTTGATCTCTGGAATATCATATTCTATGGCCTTTCTAGTTGGCTTGCTGTTCTTATTTTGCTTCCTTTGCTTGATCATATTGCCAGTGAATTACTTGATTCTTTAGCTCTGTGGAACTCTACTTCCAGGGGAGAAGGCTCTGTCCCAAATCACTGGGGTTTTTGCAGCTGCCAGAGATATTGGGAGGCCACTGCAGCCCCCACCAGCTTTGGCTCACTGAAAATGCACCCCAGGACCACCACCAAAGACCGCAATCCAGATCCAGGCCACTCAACACAAGAGCACTTAGCCTCTGAAGGATCGCTTGGCCCCACTGCAGTCTGCAGGCTGGGAGTTCTAAAGCAGCCATGTGGAGGCATCTGTAAGGACTCTGCTTCTGCTGCTTCCTTACCCTGGAGGCAGTCTGGCCAGACAGCTTTTCTCCCCCCACTTTGGCTGGGTTCCATTGACCTTTCACTTAGTCCTTGTTTCTTAAGGCTTGATAATCCTGGAACTGCTACAACTGCCACTGATCCACTCTCCTGAAGGCTCCAACTTCAGCTAGTACTGGCTATCCCAGGGCCAAGCTGTGGTTTCAGGCTGGGCTGGTTTTCGGTTCCCAGCTGTACTGTGATGAGCCCTTCCTGCCAAGCTGCCTTCAGTGGATGTGTTTTTCTGTTGTCTGTTTTGGAGCCCTAAAATTTGTTTAGAGTCATATTTTATGGGTATTTGAGGTGACTATGTGTTAGCTGTGGAACCTTGTTGCTTCTATACCACCATTTGGCCCTGCCCCCTAGCCTTTGACATTTCACTAGATATATTACCTTGTATAAGTCACTTAATGTCTCTTAGTATCAGTTTTTATCTATAAAATGGGTATAATAAAAGCGCCTACCTGTCAAGGTTATTGTGAAGATAAATTATATGATATGGGGGGCGGAGCCAAGATGGCAGCGTAGAAGCAGCAAGCACCACAGCTCCCACACAAACACGCTAAAAAACTCATAAAATGGGACGCTAAACAGATTTTCAAGCTCCAAAACTCTCCACAAGACAGAAAGCCCTACAGGCAGCACAGCAGGCGGGGCTCTTCACAGCAGTCTGGGACCCACGGCTGAAACCCTCGCCGGCTCAGGCCCTGGGGCATCGGGCGGGGAACCGTGGCTATAGGAGAGCAGATCGGCTGCACTGGAGCCACAGTTACCACATTTATCAGGCCAGAAGAAAAAAAGGCTAACAGAAAGGTCAGTGGATTTTGCTAACTGGGGAGGAGAAGAGCGGGTCCGGCCAAACTGCTCCCAGGGCAAGGAGGCAGTGGGAGGCACCTGTTGCAGCACGAA
>JAQQSW010004254.1:0-14484 GCA_028646575.1 Pseudocheirus occidentalis
GGTAGTGGTGATGAAGAAGAAGGGGGATGGGGGAATCACACAGAGTAACTCATATTTTCATGGGTTAGAGTCTGGAGCACTGAGCACCATGGACCCAGCGGAGATAAGGACAGACTTGAGAAGCAGGAGGTTGAGGTCTCATTTTTATAGGGTTTTTTTTTGGGGGGGGGCAAACTCTTATCTGTGTCACTTGTAGTTTGTTCATTAACATATCTAACTCATCTCTAAGTTGCCAGCAAAACGTAAAGGTTAACATATCTACATTATCTCAAAGTTATCAGCAACATTGGTCTTGGTCTTCTGCAGGTCTTACAGTGAATGTTTGAACTTATCAGAGATTTACAAAACACAAGCCCCAAAGGCCCTGACAGCAAGGGCTAGATGGCCTCTCCTGATTTAGCACATAGTCAAAGGATGTAAATTTTGGTTAATGTATGGTACTTTACAAATGGTGCTCCCTAGAGCTTTGAAGTTTCTTCTTCTTAAGCTCACATCTTGCTACTGTTACTTTATCTTGGTTACTTATAAACTTGCTATACCAACAAGGAGGGGAGCAGGGTAATCAGAGGGACCAGAACAAGATTCACTTTTAACACAATCTAGCTCAAGTGTTACCTCTTCCTTGAAACCTTCCTTGATTACTTTGTATGTATTTATCTGTGTATGTGTTAGAAACCTCCCAAGCCCCAGTTCCCCAGGAGAGTGTAAACACTCTGAAGACAAAGTGTTTTTGTTGTTATTTGTGAGTTTGGATCCTCAGCAGTTTCATAATAAGCATCTAAGAAATGTTTTTTTGAATTGAATTGAATGGAACTATGGCTAATGATGAGATTAGATGGCTAATCTCAGCATTAGTTATCCACACTGATTGGAGTGCATTCAGCACTGTCTTCACTCCAATCTCCCCCCACATTTAAATACATTTGAATGGTTTATACATGAACTCACACGTATTCATTTTACCACAAGAAGCAGAGGCCTAGAGAATTGGCTTTCCCATTGTAATTAGATAAGGGTGATTGAGATCATTCAAAGCTAGTTCTTTACCATTCAAAATAAGATGTTAAAAACAAATCTGCAGAATTCCCCCTTGAGAGCTCATGAAGGCAGAAACTTCATGGAGGTGTGCTGTGGGGAAGTGGAGAAGGGAATGTTACAAATGGACACTGGCACTGTCCCACCTAAGGGAAGTTGTCATGTTTTAAGTTGGTGGAAGGGGGTGTGGTTCTAAGGGGTTTCTTCTAGCTGAGGGCCTCTCTTGCTGGATAGGACTGCCAAAGAAGGACCAGTTCCTAGGCCAGAGTCGGACTTCACTACTGGTTCTTCAGGCGTGGGGCCTGGTGGTAGGACTAGAAGAAGCTTCAAGGGCACTAGAAAGTTTCCTAACTCATGAAAATCTCCTCAGACCAAATCAGCTCAACAGAATGGGTGGCAATCAAAGCATAGACATCTTTCTCTTGATACCTCCATTAACTCTCATGTGTCTCTAATCCACGCCACCCTCTTCCACCTCTGAGTGTTTTTCCCAACCACTCTCTTCTCATCTTCATCTACTGCCACTAGAAACCTGGGTGGCCTTAGGTAAGTCATTTTGCCTGTATAGATTTCAGGTTCCTCATCTGTAAAGTGAGGAAATTGAACCAAATGATTTACAAGGTCCTCTCAATATTAAAATTCTCTGATTCTGTAGTTCTGTATAGCCTTCAGTTATATCTAGGCAGAAGACTAGCCAAATAGGTCCATAAAGTCATATTCAGATATTTAAATGGACTACCTAAGAAGAAACAGGCCACCTCTATCAGGCTGGCCTTGCAATCTAAAACTGAAAAAGTTGGAGTAAAAATTCCAGTGGGAGAAATGCTGTCATAAAAATAAATGTGTTCACCAAGGAAGAGTATATAGGGAGAAAATCAAGGTACTGAGAACACCTCCTTGAGGAATAATCACAGAAGACAAAGAAGAGAAGTAAGCAAATTTGGCAGGGAAGGAGCAGAGAAAGAAGAAGAAAACCAGATTAGAATTATATCATGGAACCCGAGAAAAGAAATTTATAAATGGTCAAAGTGTCAAATACTGCTGAGGAGTCAAAGAGGATGGCAACGGAGAAGAGCCTACTCTATTAGATTTGCTGAGGAGGACACTGGTTACTTCTTTTTTTCTTTTTGGAGGGCAATTGGGGTTAAGTGACTTGCCCAAAGTCACATGGCTAGTGTGTCACATGTCTGAGGCTGGATTTGAACTCAGGTCCTCCTGACTCCAGAGCCGGTGCTCTATTCACTGTACCACCTAGCTGACCCCAATACTATGTAGCCACGACCCCCCACTGGTTACTTTTGAGAGTGTATTTTCAGAGTAAGCCAAAGCTGCATTGTAGAGCATTCAAGAGTGAGTGGATTGGGTAGAAAGGAAGCAGAGACAGCAGGTATAGTTCATATATTCAAGGAATTTAATAACCTAAGGAATGAGGGAAATGTAATTATAGGATAGTTGTATAAATTACTTAGGATCATAGATTTTTATGGAGGAAAGGGCCTTTCAAAATCACCTAGTCCAGTCTATTCATTTTATAGATGAGGAATTTGATGCTGGGTTAGTTGAAGTGACTCATCCATATATATAGATGGCAAGAGCAAAAATGGGCTTCATATACTGGTCTGATGATTCCAAATTCACTACAGTCTTCACTGCATCATGCTGGGTCTTCCAGCTACAAAGGTAGCTAGAAGGGTGACCAAGGTCAAATTAATAATTTTTCTTAAGATAAAAGAGATTTGACTATTTTGAAAGCAAAAGGAAAGGAGTTCATGGAAAGAGAAAGTCAGAAAAGTACAGACATATAGAGAGAAAGATGGGGGATGGGAAGAGGGAAGTGGGGGAGGGAGGGAGACACAAGCACAGTGCCTAAGAGACAGAACTGAGAAGACTAAGGCCAGCTGTTAAGTCACTCAGAAGACACCAGCTGAGATAGGAAAACTGTAGGGCTAAGTAGCTGGACCTAGGAAAGTCCTAAGAAGATATAAAGTTCCCCAGGTCTGGCAGTGGGGATAAGAGACCCAGGCCAAGGCACTTAGATAATGAGAGGTCAAGGTCAAGGCAAACATGTCTGTTTGCATAACAGATAGAGGATACCAACATCAAGAACGGAACTTGATACTGAATCAATTGCTTTCTATATGGTCTGCCACTAACTAGAACTTATCTCAGCCAATCAGAGTCTGAAAATTGGGAGGCAAATATGTAGACCTAGTTGAAGGAGAGGAATTAAGGCCAGAAGGTGTAGAGAAAGCCCAAATCCTACCATGGTACCTAAAATTATGTCATAATATTTTTATTCCCTTTGAGTTAAATCATTGTTTCTATAGACATCTATTTTAAAGTAGAAAATACTCTCCTTCTAAGGTAAATCATTATCATGGTAGAAAGAATTCTGGCTAGAGAGTTGGAAGAGCTCGGTTCAGATCTTGACTCTGATGCTTATTATCAATGTGACCTTGAGAAAGTCATTTTTCTTTTCTAGGCCTCAGTTTCCTCATATGTAAAATGAGGGAGTTAGACTAAATGATCTCTGATTCTTCCCAATTCTACATCTATGATTCTATTCTAATCTTAGTAAATTAGTTCATGAAATTGCTTTCAAAGAATCAAAGATCCAGAGGGAATGGGAAAATAGACAAGATGACTTCTAAATTAGGAAAAGAAAGATTGGATCTGCAGTATAATATATTGGCCAAGCAAGACAGGTCTCATGAGAGATAATACAGGTCGGTCCTCACTGAGCACCATCTTGAAGGAGCTGAATATCTGGGTTGGGTAGAAAGGGAGACATTAGGCAAGGTGAGATGGTGTCAGTGGTCAATTTGGAATCACTCAAGACATTGCCTGAGGCTAGCCCTGCTGTGATTGTCTTCATTTTCCCATGGCCTTGTACATCACAGGTGCCTCATCAAGGCCTATTGATCTGAGTGGAACTGATGGCATGACTTCCTACATGATTGCTTCTCATTTAATCTCACTTCTTCTTCTTTTCCTTCTCCTCCTTCTTCTTCTCCTTCTCCTTCTTACTCTTCTTCTTCTTCTTCTTCTCCTTCTTCTTCTTCTTCTTCCTCTTCTTCTTCTTCTTCTTCTTCTTCTTCTTCTCCTTCTTCATTGTTATAGTTGTGTGCACTTGCCAGGTCATTCTTGAACAGAACCAGTGAGGCCCCAAACTGCCAATGGGTAACTCTTTGACTTGCTGCCTTGACCCCTGTTTATGTATTTCCTTATCCTGGCTATGAGGTGAGCTGTACAGTCCCCTGTTGAATCTCTTCTGTTAACATCAATTTGTTTTCTGCTTATGCTCTTTACTTGTAAGGGTCATGAGGTCCTTACATTTCCATCACTATAAGCAGTTCTGATTACTCTCAAGGCAGTGCTTCATAGTGGGGAAAGCAGAACTCCAGCAGGACTTCTAATTTCACTTCTTCAATAAACCACTGTGCAGGACTGGCCTTCTTTTTATCCTTTCCACCTGCCTTCCTCATTTCATCTTTTCCTACTTCCATGAAGCATGCAAGCATAGCTGGATTGGTAATTCTTCCCTCATTCCTTTGAATTGGAGAGTTGCTTGGGTAAGAATGGCAGCATAATATAGAATATTGGATTTGAAATCCGGAAGACCCAGGTTTGAGTCCTGCCCCAGACACTGATTAGCTAAGTAATCAATTGAAAAGTATTTATGAAGCACCTACTATCCTCTAGTTCCTGGGGTAGGTGTTGGGGATGCAAAGACAAAACGGACCTGATCCTGTCCTCAAGGAGCTTATATTCTAGAGAGGGCAGCAAGCAGATAAGTGATGATGGGCAAGTCACGTAGCTTCCCTTGACCTCCATTATGGGGTTACTAGTATAAGTAACACTTGACAAAGTTGTTGTGAGGATCCAATGAGATAATAATGGTATGTAACATGTTTTACCATATCTCCAGGCATTATATAAGTCACAGACTTTTTGGTGGGGGAGGGGGAGAAAAGAAGGGAGAAGGAGAGGAAAGGGAAACCATTCTAGCTTTCCTCATTCCCCAACCTCACTGCCTTCCCCAAGAAGAAACAGTTCGAAGAATGGTTCCCCAATAAGTTAAACAGGGATCTCTTCTTCAGTTGTAGAACAGATACCCAGCTGTCAGTAATGGTTTAGATACAACAGAGCCTCCAAGTCCCTAAGGGTTGGCCACAGGACTTCTTCCTAACTCTATTGACCTTAGAATTTAGAGTAAACTATTACCAATGAAAGGGAAAGCTCAAGTTTTGCTAAAACATATTTAGAGTGTAAGACTGAATCAGTGTCATTATGAATCAGGTTACTTGGTACCTAGATTTATCCTCAGAAAATACATGTCACAGTGTGTAGAGTGTTGGAGTGGGAGTGAGGAAGACCTGGGTTCGTATCCTTCCCTTAAACATTTTTAGCTGTGAGACCTTGGACAAGTCACTCAACCTCCTTCAGTCTTCGTTTCCTCATCTTCCAGAGGAGGAACTGTGGTACTGACAGCTTTGTTGTGAGGGTCAAATGAGGTGATGTATGTAAAGTGTTTGGTCAATCTAAAAGCACTCTACAAATGTTAGGTATTATAATTGTCCAGAGGAAAGCTACAAGGCAAATAATCAATTTAAGAAGTATTGGCATTCTTCTTAATGGATCGGTTATAAGGGGAAAGCCCCTCATTTCATCAACATTGAGAACTTCCCTAGTGGAAACTCCCTCCACTGATGCAAATGCAGCACACCTCATTGGCAGTGTTTGAGAGTTGTCTGGGGGCACTCTGTAACGTAAGTGATTTGCCCTTAGTCACTTAACTAGGCGTATAAGAGGCTGTATCTGAAGCTAGGTATTCTTGATTCCAAGGCTGACTCCTTGTGTAATGATGCTTTATTGAAGGATAACCCACTAGAAATGAATAAAAAAGGCAACCATTATAAGTATTCTTTGGAATAAGAGTTGAAACATTTTAAGATTTCAACCAAGTTTCACTCATACCGTTTGTTCTTTTGAAACAAATTTAGCAATGATAACAATGCTAGTTTACATTGTCTTAGAATGTCAAGGTTTAAAAAGTTCATTCATCAAAAGGAATATTATTTCCATTTTATGGATGAAGAAACTGAGGCCCAGAGAATAGCAGAAAGAGCCCTGGTTTGTGGGCAGAAGCCCAGGGTTTGATATTATTTCTGCTATTTACTGTGGGACCTTCATTTTTTTTAGGATTCAGTAAACAAGGTTGGACTCTAGGTTCTTTTGAGTTCCAAATCTATGCCCTACGACCTTCAAGACTTTCAAAGAGAACTGAAAGTAGTAATTATCAGAGCCAAGCCTTGTGGATCTAACTGTGTCCTGGGCTCTTTCCACTCTGGCCCCCTGAGTAGCCCTGCCTGAAAAAGTAAAAGCACAGTCAGAAAATTTCAGACATTTCACACGTTCGCCTCCCAAGCCTACAAATGACTCATAGCTGTGCGATGTCATGAGGGCCACAGAATAGCACAGTATTTCCTGCCTCTTCTTAATATTGCTTCTAATTTGCAAGTTCCCAGGATAGTCAGTGAATAGCCAGGATTGCAGCTGACTGACTCAAGAGATAAGTCCCAGAAAGCTGCTTGGGCCACACACAGATGAAAAGCCTTGCTCAAGGCCGTGCCATTTGTGAGGGTTGGAGGCAGATTTGAATGCAGGGCTTCTTTCCTCCAGAGGCCAGCTTCCTAGTCTTTGCTCCAGGCTGCCCCTTTTGAAAAAGTAATGCCCTAATAAGACACTCTTGCCTCAGGTACCTATAAAATGATAACTAATAAATAGCCTTTCTGGGGCTGGAAGAGAAGCAGAATTCTGTCCTACTTTGTAGAATTCTCTTCTCCAGGTGAATGTGAGCAGGCATAATACTAAAAGTGAAGGGACAGGGAACATCCTCCCTCTAAGTAACCTGGGAGTATCCCCTTCTCATGAGAGAGTAAAGTCCTTTTGTCACTGTCCTTGGGATGTTTGCAGTCAACATTTCTGGGTCAAGTTGTCCTTCATCTTTTAAATGGAATTTCTGGTTGCTGTCATCTTCTCCATTTACTATTGTTTCCTATCTTAAAAGAATGGACCAGTTGTGTTTCTTTTTCTTCTTACTGATAAGAATGTAACACTGTAAGGATCCTCCACAAGTGAAATTTCTTTGTAAGGTGCAAAGTAAACAAACATCTTTTTGGAGGCTTCACCCTCCTGTTCCCTTTTTGTCCCCCATCTCCTTCCTCCTCTCCTCTCATTCCCTTTTCCCTCCCCTCCCTCTCTCCTCCCATTCTCACTTCTCTCCTTTCCCTTCCTTTCCCCTCCCCTTTTCTCTGTTCTTCTGCTCTTCCCTCTTCTCTCCTCCCAATCCTTCCCTTCTAATATCCTTAACATTGGAACATCTGCTGATCGGTTAGCTTTTCTTTTCTGAACTGAGTTTCTATAACTAAATCACCTTGACTCTTGCTCATGCTGTCCTGTTTGTCATTGCTGCTTTCTTTTGAAAGAAGGCTATTTCTTTGTCTGTTTCATTTTTGAAAGACAGCTGGGTAAAGTGGGCAGAGCACTAGACAGGGAATTTGGAAGACCTAGTTTAAAATCCTATCTCTGACACTTATGGGTTGTGTGACCATGAGTATGAATGTCACTTAACTTCTGAGACTTGGTTTCATCTGTGAAAAGATGACAATGATAGAAGCAATACCTGCCAGACAGAGTTGTTGAGAGGCTCAAATTAGGTTTCATATAAGAAAGGCTTTGCAAACTGAAACCTATGAATTATTAAAACTTTTCTTTTAATATAATTTTGAGATCTGGTACAAATACCATAAAATCATAGATTGAAAACTGAAAGGAAATTTGAGGTTGTCTAGTCTAAACTCTTCATTTTATAGATGAGGAAATAGGTAGAGAGAAAGGAAGGAAGCTGTCCAAGGTCACACAGTTAGTAAGGGTCAGAATCTTAAACTAAGGCCCTTAGACTCCAAACAGTATCTTTCCCACTGATGTCTATTGGAGTTACTTGAAAAGTGAACCAAATAGGGACTTTTTTTTAATGCCAGGAGTTTTCCCAGAAGCTCAAACATCAATCATTATTATAACATTTGTTGCAATTCACCCACAAGTATAGGCATTTTAGATTCAGAGCTCTTTCAGTCCTGAAATAGCTAATTTACACAACAATCTTGTAAAGCTGATTAGTGTGGGTTTGACCTTGAATTTAATAGTATGGGCACAGAAATAGGAGATGGGAGATGGTCATCTCTCCAAAGTCTCCTAGCAAGACAGTGCTTCTGTTGGCTTGGTTTTCCTTTCTAGATTCCGTGCTTAGTCCAAAGGTCCACACAACTCTTCATGCTCCCCTACTAATACAGGGAACTCACCCAGAGTCAGAAGGATAACCTTGGAGACTAACATTCAGTGCTAGAAAGCAAATGGAAAGTCATGGAAAAGCATAGCCACCTAGTCCAGGCTCTTGTTATTTATAATAGCCAGCATTTATAGAATACTTGAAGGTTTACAAAGTGTTTTGCTTATGTTTTCTCATATATCCTCACAGTAGCCTTGTGACCTTGGCCCAACTATTATTATCTCCACTTTACAGATGAGAAAACTGAAGCTGAGAAAGTGAAGTGTCTTCTCTAGGGTTGCATAGCTAGTAATGTCTAGGACATGATTGAAACTCAGGTCTTTCGGATTCCAAGTCCTACGTTGTATCCACTGAGCTGCTGTTACCTACCTTGTACCATCTAGCTGCCCACCTGATTATACCACAAATGGAATACGTAATATCTAAGAAGGCTAAAATTAAAGCTTTTAAACTCATTGCCGTCCCTGACATCATAATCATATGGCCTGAATGAATTTTTTGCATTTTTAAATAGATGAAAAAGACTAGAAGATCACTTCTGAAGACCCTTTCCAACTTCTTCCCCCACCCTGTGGTTCTTACATATTAAAAAATGCTGCTTGAAATTACGGGCTCTTCTAAAAAAAAAAACAATAAAAGAACAGGGGCCAGTAAACAATTTCAGAGAAAGTATTTTTTTTTAAAAAACCCTGATGGATGGGACATTTTTCTTTTCAAAATGCTGTTTGTGCCTCTAAGGACTGCACTCGAAATAATAATAACAGCTAGCATTATAGTGCTTTAAGGTCTGTAAAGCATTTCCCAAATATTTTCTTATTTTGTCCTCACAACAACCCTAGGAAATCAATACTCTTATTATCTCCCTTTTACAGATGAGGACGTTCAGGCAGACAAAAGTTAAATGACTTGCCCAGGAGCACAGTTAGTAAGCATCTGAGACTGGATTTGAATTCAGGTCTTCTCAGCTCCATGTCCAGCTCTCTACCCATCAAGCCCCTCAGATGCCTTTGAGAGTTGAGGACACTCTTGGTAGGTCCACTTGTATGTTTCCTGAATCAGTTGCCCAGAGGAACATACTGCTTCTGACACCCCATTGTCTTTGCTTTAATTTTATAATCATCTTTCTCAACCTCTGATCCACCTCAGTCTAACTCTTTATTAGTTGTGATCAGTTGACCCAAAAGAAAGACTCTGGTGAGCAAAATGAAAGTTCTCAAGTAAGTATATTCCAATTGAATTGCAATTGTATCCATGCAAGTATTCCCTTCAACAAGGCAGATTGCAACCCATACATTCCTGCCCATACAGTGTGACACTTGTCCATGTCTTCCTGTAAATTCAGTAAGGAAAAGATGAATTTCCCTTACTATCTCTTGAATAGATACCAATGGAACTTAGGGCTATCCATCAGTTTCCCTCACTCTCACCATATGAGTAAACAAGCATTTTAGGTTGTACATTTCTTTGATTGCATCCTATACTCCATGTCTCCTTCATAATACCTTCTTTGTGATATATTGCTGCCTGCTCAAGCCCATGAAGTGACACTCCATTGCCCTTTGGATGATCATAAGTTTCAGAGACCAGTTTCCTACAACTCCCCATATCATTTGAGGGTTTAAAAGGTATCTCAGGTTTACCATGCTGTGTTGTCTTCTTTAATATTGAGAGTGCAATCTGTGGGTTTTTAAACCCATATAAAGTGATGCCAATGTAGAGAAGTTACTTACCACAGTTAAATATCATTCTATGGTTTGAAATATCAGTGTTTTCTCTTTAATGCAGAATTGCTAAAGGGCAGTATGAGGAGGTAAGTGTCTTCATGGATAGTCTATCACCTTGGAGCTCCAGAATTTGAAGGCTCATCATGTTCATAGATCAGCACCATCTCTACTCATTAATATTTTTAGCATCTGTCTTTTAAATCAGGCTCAAACATGAAGGGCTTTTAAAAATAGCCTTACACATCCTTCCAAGCTCAATACAGTTTGCCAAAGCAAATTGTTGACATCAGCATCTCCTGATTCTCTTCTTTCTCTTCTACTTTTTCCTCCTTTTCCTCTTCTTTCCTTGCCATCCTTCCTGCCTGTGGGATGGAGTTATGTTGGACCTAAAGCAACCTGGATCTCAAGAGATTAGTTAGTTCAGGATTTGCTTTTGATCAGTTTGGGGATAACTTTAAGTCAAGTGGAAGAAGAATCATAGGTAAGAGCTGAAAGGGACTTAGATGTCATTGAGTTCAATTCCCTAATTTTCAGGTGAGGAAAGTGAGGGCCAGAGCAATTAGGTGGTCTTACTCAAAATGAATGATCTGTGCCCAATGGTCAGCCACTAGTTCTTAAATATCTACTTAAATATCGCTCTGTCTGTGCGAAATGTTTTGGCCAATAAAAAAAGAAACTACTCTCCACTGAGGAGCTGATTACCTAGTTCAAGAAATATGAACCAAACCAAAAAACCCCAAGCCCTCAAAACTACTGGATAGACATGTGATTCTACTAGCTAGGTGGCATATTAGATATAGTGCTGGATTTGTGGTCATGAAGACCTTAGTTCAAATCCTACCTCAAACACTTGTTAGCTGAATGACCCTGGGCAAGTCACTTAACTTCTGCCTGCCTTAATTCCTTCATCTATAATATGGGGATAATAGTAGCACTTCTTCTCAGGGTTATTGGGGATGATCAAATGAAATAGCATGTGTAAAGTGCTTTGCACACCTTAAAGGGCTATTTAATACCTGTTTGTCATTATCTGTAATAATATTATGTGATACAGATGAACAGTGCTTTAGTAATCCAAAGAAGAGGGAGATTTATGGAGGTCTTAGAAGGAGGAGGTGAAGCTTGAGATGAATTTTGAAGGACAATGGATTGGGAGAGAGAAGGGGGGAAGGCTTTCCCAGTGGGGTTAGTTTGGGAAGTGACCCAGGTAAAGGAAGGAAACATCATAGAAAGTATGGCAAATACCACAACTGAGTAAACTGTGACTGGGTTCATGTGAGTGCATGATGGTATGTAAGGTTGGATCCATATAATGAAACTGATTGATGGAATACCTTGTGTGCCCATCAGGGTTGAGGAGTTTATACTTCCTTCAACGAATAACAGGAAATGATTCTAGGTAGTTTAGTAGGAGAATGACAGGAGGGAAGTAGTGAGGAAGATTAATTCACCAAAGTCAGGGCATTTTTAGTGCTAGGAAGATGACAACCAAGGAAAAATAAAACTGGCTTAGTGGAAAGTGAATTAGGCAAATAGTTGAAAGAAGCCCCCAGTTACTGACATATATTGTTAGTGGGAACAATAGAGACTTATTTGCAATGGGAATTGACGACAGTATGAACTTTTTTGTAAAATGCCTTAGTATCCTTTAATGAAAGCATAAAAGCATCATATTTAGGAGTAGTAGGAGGGTTATCAGACTTTTATTCTCAGATCAATCAACCTCGAAAACAAAGTAATCTGGATAACCACAAAGTCAAGGGCAATCAACTCCACATATGCCAGGGCTTGAGTGGATGAGCCATTATTGCCCTGATGCTCATTCAGGTTCAGAACCCCACCCATGCATGCCTTTATGTCTTGGCAGATTCCTGGTCATGTCCTTCCTATTGCCTATTCTGCCTGCAATCCTCTGTAGAGGATCCAACCCATATGTTGATGGATGGGGGACACTCCATTTAGACCTTGTGGCATTTGCTGGATCCATTATACCATTTGGGAAAGCCACATGTTACCTCTTGCCTTTGATAAATGATTAGCCCCAGTCCTTTTCTGATCACACATTTTCTGGCATCTTTAAGGCCATGCTGGTTGTTCAAACCAATGTTAATAATACACAATCATATACTGATGGCATGGTATAGCTTTCCCTTGCTCTTTGGGTCATTTATAACATTGAGCTTTTGAAATCTGGAAATTGCAGCTCCATGATTCACAGTCAGAATGTGACTGCAAGCTGAACTAAAAACAGCAATCAAAAAAAAAGTTTGCCAGCAACGATGTCTTCTTTTGTAATCTAAAGATCAAATGCATTCCTATTTCTTGAAGCCCTTGCCAAATCAGTCATATTTTAAGGAATTTTCAGCATGTTTTTCCACCTAATCATTTCTTCATAGCTTTGAAAACCCAAATTGGATCAACACCTGATTGTCACTCCCTCCCCCAATTCTTATTTTCCCACCTCAAACCCTCATTAATTATTTCTTGATGTACATCAGAAAATCCATCTCCTTTTCATTGTGGCTCATGGAAGAGCTGTCTGTAACAACCTTGTCAAGCCAAACCTGCAACTTGAAGACTGAGATGGAAACTTTAAAGGCCTCGCTTCAGGAAGAGTTGTCAGTGATCTGCATGTTGTCTGATGTTCGATTTCTTCCCTGAACTGGGGGATAGGCCAATTATAGTCCCAGCACAATGGGGAGAGTCTTTTACACCTTTGATCTCAAAGAGATTGCTCATTTCTGTTGTTGACTCTCCAGTTTGGGTCCTCTCAATTATTTATTTCTAACTTATGGCATAGGCACTTCCCACTGAAATGGATTACAGAGCTCCTTGGTGCACTAAATAGCAGAGGTGGTTGTTGTTTAGTGGTTTTTCAGGCATGTCTGATTCTTCATGACTCCATTTGGGGTTTTCTTGGTAGAGATACTGGAGTGATTGGCCTTTTCCTTCTCCAGCTCATTTTATAGATCAAGAAACTGAGGCAAACAGGGTCAAGTGATTTACCCATAGTCACATACCTAGTATCTGAGGCCAGATTTGAACTCAGGAAGATGAGATTTCCTGACTCCAGGCCCCGCATCCTTTCCGCTGCACCACATATTCAGGGATAGTCGATGGTGATTCTAAACTTGCTGATAGAGCTAGGTGGCTACCATTTTACTATGATGGCTGCATCAGGATTGCAAGGTCACAAATTGAAAACTTGAGGGACCATAGATATCATCTATTCCAACATACTTATTTCACAGATGAGAAAACTGAGGCTCAGGGTAGTGAAGTGAATTGCCTGAGGTCACCTAGATATGAAGCCTTCTATTATTTGAGCCCTGATTCTCTGACTCTGGACCCAGCTTTGTTTCCACTCCCCCATGTCACCTTTGAAGCATAGAAAACTCCATTATTTGATATATTAATTTTTTTTCATTTAAGTAATTTAAAAATGATTTTCAGACTAAATCTTAAATGTATAGGCTACTTGGTGCATAGATTCAGAATGATGGCTAATGTTCAGAGATTATTTCATAGCTGACAAATTGCTTTGTGTATATTCTCATCTCATCTTCTTAATAACTACTGCTGGTGTGAATGTTGTTATTCCCATTTTACAGACAAGAAGACTAAGGCTTAGAGAGGTCAAGTGATCTGTCTAAGGTCACAGTGACTCCAAGTCCAGACAGCTTTCCCTCACCCCATTGCTGCCTTGGAGGGACAACCATTTAGAAAAGCTTTTATATAATTGCACTCAATTTGTAATTGATGTTCTGATTTGCTATCAGTAAGTCAGATTCCCACTTTGTCTTATCTAGTCTCTAACTCCATGAAGATATTCAGTGTTCATGTGGGGCATGGAAGTGACACTGGTGGTTTTGTTTAGGTGATGTAGGGTGTACTCTCTTAGGATCAGCAGAACGTAGATGAACACCTAGAAGAAAGCTTAGACATCATCTGGCCCAACCCACTCATTTTAGATATGAGGAAACTGAGCCCCACTCCCACCCCCTCGCCCAAGGGATTAAGCATGAGGTCCAAGTTTATACAACTAGTAAGAGGATGGGCCAGGATTTGAACCCAGGTCCTTATTCTTCAAATTTGTGGTTCTTCTCGTGTCACTATTCTGCCACCAAAGATTCGTCATGAGCTATTGTAGGTGAGGAGAATAGAGCCACTTTTTTCTTTCTCTCTCTTTCTCTGTTTCCCTCCTTCCTCCCTCTCCCTCTCTCTCTCTCTCTCTCTCTCTCTCTCTCTCTCTCTCTCTCTCTCCCCTCTCTCTCCCTCTCTCTCCCTCTCTTCCCCTCTCTCTTTCTCTCTCTCTCCCCCTCTCTCTCCCTCTCTTCCCCTCTCTCTTTCTCTCTCTCTCTCTCTCTCTCTCTC
>JAQQSW010004255.1:0-14484 GCA_028646575.1 Pseudocheirus occidentalis
AGGGAATGAATTTGAAATTCAATTTAAAAAGGAATGTTAAAAAATGTACATATAATTGGGAAATATTTAGTGAAGTAAAAAATATATCTTTAAAAACTTCCACTAGACCTTTTTATTTCCTCATTTCCACTCACGCTACTACCACCAATCACTTCCTGCTTAGGCTATTATAACAGCCTTCCTTGTTGGTTTCCCTGATTCTAGTCTCTCCCCACTTCAGTCCTTTCTTACGTAGCTTTATGATTTTCCTTAAGTATATATCTGACTTAAGTAATTTTCCTTAAGTACATAAGTATGTCACTCCTCTACTCAGTAAAAAGTGGCTTGCCTCTAGAATCAAATCTAAACTCCTCTGTTTAGCTGTTTAAGCCCTTCATGACCTTGCCTCCACTATATCTTTTAAACAACCTCATTGTTCATTGTGTTCTCTCACATTCTGCAATCCAGCGATACTGGACTTTTCTCTGTTCTTCACACAGGACACTTCATGTCCTGCAATGTACTCCACTCCTCACTTCCGTTCTCAGAATCTCTCCCTTCAAGACACAGCTCAACCCTGATCCTCTCAAGTGCTAATACCCTTCCTCTCAAACTGTCTTGTATTTAACTACTTTGTGTTAATTTTCTTTACATGTATTCTTTATATAATTTATAGTTACCTATGTATTGCTTATATATCAATCCTTGTTGTCCTCCCCCACTGAAATGTAATCTTCTTGCAAGTAGGAATTGTTTCATTCATTCATAGCACAGTGCCTTGCACAGAGTAGGTCATATGCTACATCCCAGTACATCAACAGTCAACTGACTTTCAATCTGCCACTGGACTCTGATGACTCTGGAAGAGAGGGTAAAGCTGATGGCTGTTCAACTCTGCCTAAATTAAATCCAATTCATACACAAGTCAAGACATCACTTCATATGATGTCACTGGTCCTTTTCAAATGAAGCATCAACAACAGTGTCTGGCACAGAGTAGGAAATTAATACTTATTTGATTGAAAAGCATTTACATATACATTATCTTAATGCTCACAACAGCCCTGTGAGATAGATAACAAAAATATTCTCATCACCCTTTTGTATGTGAAGAAACTAAGGTTCAAAAAAGTTATGTGATTTGCCAAAGATCACAAAGTTAGCAACACCACAGAAGGAACTCAAACCCGCTTCCTTCTTTCAAATTCAGTGCTCTTTAAACTACCTACCTCTCAATAACTTGACCCTGCTTAAATACATGACTCTACTGTGACCTCAGCAGTTGTGAACAGGTCTGGTGATGTCATATATGACTAGGGAAGCAGTAGGGAAGCAAATTTATGAAATGTATATGAAGTTACTACTTTTGGTTTTCCAAACACCCACAACTCTACCAGAATGTGCTTAACTTGCAAGGAAATGAGAAGAAGACTGTGTAATTGAACCATAATGTTGCTGCTGTCAATGATTTTTTGCCTTCCATTGTTGGAAAATACCTTAGGGAAAGATGTTAATTGTAAGTATTATATACATGTATGTGTGCATGTTTATGTGCCTTGTGACTACAGAGTAATTCTATAACTCCTAAGGGAAAAATCAATCTCATTGTTTAAGTCACACATGCCTCAAGTCTCTCCCTATTCCAGTCCATTCTCCTTTCAGCCACTACTTTCATTGTCCTAAAGCACAGGTCCCATCATGCCAACCCCTTAGTCAGCAAAGTCCAGTGATTCCCTTTCACCTCTAGGATCAAATACAAAATGTTCTGATTGACATTTGAAGCCCTGCATAACCCAGCCCCCTTCTACCATTCTGGTCCTCTTACACTTGACTCCCTTACATATACTTTTTAATCCAGTGGTACTCTCCTCCTGGCTGTTTCACAAACAAGACACTCCATCTCTTGGCTCTGAACATTTTCTCTGGCTCTCTCCCATGGCTGTAATGTTTTCCCTCCTCAACTCTATCTACTGACTTCCTTTAAATTCCAATTAAACTCCCACCTTGTTCAGGAAGCCTTCTCTGCCTTCTCCTAATTCCAGTACTACTCTGATCGTAGTTATTTCCTATTTCTCCCACCACTTTTTATTTATTTGTTTGCATGTATTCTTGCCCACTAGATTGTAAACTCCTTGAGGGTAGGGATTGTCTTTTGTCTCTTGTATCCTCAGGGATGGAGTAAAAAGAGAGACTGATAAAGAAAAATAGTGAGTAAAAACAAGATGGAACTAAATTCACAAATAATAATTAGAACTTTGTCAAATCTATAAGAATATGGGTCATTTCCCAATTGATAAATAGCCAAAGGATATGAATAGGCAGATTTTATACCTATCAGATTGGCTAAATGATAGAAAGGGAAAGTGACAAGTGTTGGAGAAGACGTGGAAAAATTAAGACACTAAGTAATTGTTTCTGGAATTGTAAAATTATCCAACAATTTTGGGGGAGCAATCTGGAATTCTGCCCAAAGACTTATTAAAGTACCTATACCCTTTGACGCAGCAATACCACTAGTTGGTCCCTTTCAGGGGTGGGGAACCTGTGACCTTAAGGTCACACATGGTTAGGTCCTTAAGTGCAAACTTTTTCACAGAATAAAGTTGGATTCAGTTAAAAGGCTGCACTTAAGGCCACACGTGTCTTTAAAGATGAAGGTTCCCCACCCCTGGTCTATTTCCAAAAAAGATTAGGGGAAAAGGAAAAGAACCTATATGTATTAAAATGTTTATAGCATCTCTCTTTGTGGTGGTAAAGAACTAGAAATTGCAGGTACACCCATCAATTGGGAAATGGTTGAACAAGCTGTGGTATTTGATTGTGATAGAATACTATTGTGCTATAATGATGAGCTCAATGATTTTAGAAAAACATGGAAAGACTTGCACAAAATAATGGAGATGAGCAGAACCAAGAGAACACTGTAAACAGTAATAGCAATATTGTTTTAAGAATGACTTTGAGCAAACAAGTTATTTTTTCTATTATAAATACCCAAATTAACAAATAATAAAGAACATATGAAAATGTTGTCTGCATCCAGAGAAAGAACTGATAAATAGAAGTATATATAAAATAATTTTTCATACACACATATTTGTGTTTGATGGTAGCCATCTCTAGAAAAGGGGGAGGGAGAGAAGAAAAAGAAATTTAAAAGAAAATTAAAGAAATTAAAAAGAAAAAAAATTTTAATTACATGATACTATTGTTGTAAATCTGAAAGGAATAGCAAGTTGTGCATGATAAATTTGCAGTTTCATGTTCAAGCATCTTTTTTTATTGTGCTGTTGTGGAAAGCTTGTTTTATTCCATAAATTAAAAAAAAATTTTGAAGAAAAGAAGTTTCCTCTTGACCAAAGAGGAAACAAGTTCAGAAGACAAAGAGAGCCTCTAGCCAACTATTGTCCTTGCTGGATTCTCTAGGGATCACAGAATATGAGAAATAGAAGGTATCTTCATAGGTGAGTTCAAATCCCTCGTTTTATTTATTGATAAACTGATATCCAGTCAGTCACTCAATGAACAATTATTAAGTGCCTACTATATGCCAGGCACTGTGGAAATAAACATTTGTGATACAAAAGGGAAAAAAAGCCCAAAAGCAGTCCCTGGCCTCTCTTCTTATGTGAAGGAAAATTTATTTGCTCAAAGACATCCATACTAAGTAGTAAAGCTAGGACGGGTGCAGAGCTCCCCTGACACCTGGCATAGCACCTTTTCCATTGTAGCATGTAAGCATTCATTTCACCGGGTTTGAAAGAAAATGGCAGTTTTGCTTTCTAAGGTCTGTGCAAATCTACACAAAGACTCCATTTTTCTTCCCATCTCTCCCCTCTCTTCTTGCAATAGTTTTCTGTGGCCAAGTCCATATTCCCCCACTCTTGAAAACTGAAGCTGCTCCAATCATAGGAGGAGTTGATGTCTCCCGTAGGCAAGTTCCATGGCAAGTGGGCATCTATTTCAATAACACATTTTTATGTGGAGGATCAATACTGGATAAGTTGTGGATTCTCACTGCTTCCCACTGCTTCAGGAATGAAAAGTAAGTATTGAGAAAAATGAATTTGTTTATGTTTGTGTTTTTTTTATAATTAAAGAGCACTTTTATGTTTTTCCTTTTTTAAATTTATTTTTAGTTTTCAATATTCATTTCCACAAGATTTGGAATTACAAATTTTTCTCCCCATCTTTCCCTTATCCCCCCAAATAGCAAGCATACTGAATACCCCTTCCCCCAATCTGTTCTCTCTTATATCCTCCCTCATCCCTCCCCCTAACTTTTTAGTAGGGCAAGATGGATTTCTATACCCCAGTGCCTGTATATCTTATTTCCCAGTTGCATGTAAAAAACAATTAAAAAAAAAACATTAGCTTTTGTTTTTGCTTCTTCCCTCCTCACCCATTTACTGGGAAGATAAGCAATTCAATATAGGTTGTACATGTATGGTTATGCAAAACATTTCCATAGTAGTTAAATTGTGAAAGACTAACTATTATTGCCTCCATCCTATCCCGCACCCCACTTATTCTGTTTTCTCCTTTTACCCTGTCCCTTTTCAAAAGTGTGTATTTCTAACTACCCTTTCCCACAATCTGCCTTCCCTTCTATCATGTCCCCTCTTATCCCCTTACCCCCTATTTTCCTGTAGGAAAATATACAGAACAATTGGGTATATTATTCCCTCCTTTAAGCCAAATTCAATGAGAGTAAGGTTGACCCATTCCCTTTCACCTTCCTGCTCTTCCCCTCCATTGTAACAGTGTTCTCTTGCCTCTTTTATGAGATAATTCACCCTAATCTATCTTTCCCTTTCTCCTTCTCCCAATATATTCCTCTTTCACCTCTTTATTTTTTTAGATATCATCCCTTCATATTCAACTCATTCTGTGCCCTCTATGTATACATGTACATACATATGCCCACACTCATATATACACACATACACCCTCCTATACATACACATATATGTATGTATACATATATATACATACTATCCTCATACTGAGAACAGTCTTATGAGTTACAATTATCATTTTTCCATGTAAGAATGTAAATAGTTCAACTTTAATAAGTTCCTTATGATTTCTTTTTCCTGTTTACCTTCCTATGCTTCTCTTGCTTCTTGTATTTGAAAGTCAAATATTCTGTTCAGTCAGCTCTCGTTTTTTTCATCAAGAAGGCTTGAAAATCCTCCATTTCACTGAATGACCAAATTTTCCCCTGAAGCATTATACTCAGTTTTGCTGGGTAGGGATTCTTGATTTTAATCCTAGCTCCTTTGACCTCTGGAATATCATATTCCAAGCCCTTTGATCCCTTAATGTGGAAGCTGCTAGGTCTTGTGCTATCCTGATTGTGTTTCCACAATACTCAAATTGTTTCTTCATGACTGCTTGTAGTATTTTCTCTTTGACCTAGGAACTCTGGAATTTGGCTATAATATTCCTAGGAGTTTTCTTTTGGGGATCTTTTTCAAGAGGTGATCCATGAATTCTTTCAATATCTATTTTGCCCAGAACCCCTTGACATCATCTTCCCTGACACACTTTTTCTTCTGTTACTCTGGTCTCTGAAGAGGAGGCCAACCCTTGAACCCATCCCTATTTCTCTCCAGTGCCAGATTTTCTCCCATAATCAATCATTCTCTGTCTCTGTCTCTGTCTCTGTCTCTGTCTCTGTCTCTGTCTCTCTCTCTCTCTCTCTCTTTCTCTGTCTCTCTCTTTCTCTCTCTGTCTCCTCTGTCTCTCTGTCTCTGTCTCTGTCTCTCCCTCTCTCTCCATATCTACTACTTTCTTTTATCATGCTTACAAACATTCTTATTCCCCATCCTTTTTTTGTATTTTTGTTTTGGGTATTTTTTTTTTACTTTTCTTTGGGGGGGGGAAGGTAGGGCAATTGGGGGTAAGTGACTTGCCCAAGGTCACACGACTAATAGATGTTAAATGTCTGAGGCTGGATTTAAACTCAGGTCCTCCTGACACCAGGGCTGGTGCTCTATTCACAGCACCACCTACCTTCCCTTCTTATTCCTCATTCTTAAAAAAAAAACAAAATAAAGCAAAAACAAATTCATGACTTGGAAGCTATCATACAAGTTCTCATTTTCTCTTTCACAACCGAAATCCTAGGAAGAAAACTATCCACATTCATTGCCTCCACTTCATTTCTTCTCATTCAGTTCACACTCTGCTTGGATTCTGATCTTGTAATTCAACAAAAACAACTTTTTTTAAAAAAACTAAACTTATTTTCTTTTCAGTTCTGAATTCTCTGTCTCCTCCTGCTGCCTCCCCTCCAATGAGAAAGAAAGAAAAGACAAAAATCTGTTACAAAATTGAATACTCGAGCAAAATACGTTCCTCTATTAGTCATGTTTTAATAATAATGATAACTCCTTCTTTAACAGAAACTGCTGGGAAGACTCTCCCAGAGTTACTAATAATCTTTTTTTAATTGACAAATGTTTATTATGAATCAGCAAACAAACACATATTAAGTGCTAGGTGCCAGAGACCCAAAGATAAAAGTAAGACTGTCCTTGTCCTAAGAAGGAGCTTACTACTGGGAAGGAGCAACATGTACACAGATAAATAAATCCAACATGTACCCAAAACACATCCAAAGTAACTGGGAGGAGCATTAACAAACAGGTGAACCCAGGTGGGCTTCATGTAAGAGGTAGCACACAAGCTGCACTTGGAAGGGAAGAGGTGAGGAGAGAGCTTATATTCCAGGCATGGAAAACCACCTGAGCACAAAGACATGGTGGCAGTGGAGGGGGGGAATGTTCTGGGTGGGAAATACCAAGAAAGTCAATTTGGCTGGAACACAGACTGTAGTAAAATGAAAGGAATGTGGAATGGAGGGAGGAGGTTAAAGGGAGAAGAAAATAGGTTCATTTATTAAGCACCTGCTGCATGTCAAGCCCTATGCTAAGCACTTTACAGATATTATCTCATTTAATTGTCATAACAATCCTGAAAGTAGGTATTATTATTACACCCATTTTACACTTGAGGAAACTGATCTAGATCCAGCTGGGACAGGGTAATTAGGGGCCTTCAAACCTAGAGGAGTTTGTATTTTATCCTAAAAGCAAAATGAACTATTAGAGGAATGCCAAAAGAAACCTAAGCAGAGGAATGATTGGTCAGACCTGTAATTCAGGAGTAGTACTTTGATATGTGGGTAGTTTACCATGCAAAGAGATACTGGGCAACAAAGATGGCATAGGAGAATGCCTAATGATCAGTTCTGGTGTCTAGCAAAGCTACCCTTGTGCCATGTAGAGAGATATTGTATGTACACTGAACCAGGTACCCCCGTTCTGAGTCATATTCAAGCCATGGATCTCCCTCCCACCAAGTTTCCATGATATCCATGAGATCAGGTTTACCTCCTTGCTTTAGACACTCTAGAAGAGGTTCTAGTCTCTCTTTCACATGGCAGCCTTCATAGTGGTCCAGCATTCTATTCCTGGCATCACTTAGCTGTCTTGGGTTTAGTTAAATTCTCTTCTTTTATGGAATTTCCCAATTTTTTTCTCATCTTTTTGGTTTCCGACCAAGCACATCCTATTTGGAAATGCACATATTATTGGAGGAATTTAACAACAAGACAGTGGAGAAGAGAAATGTGTCAAAGCTCATTCTTCATCCCAACTTTAATCAACTATTCATGGACAACGACATTGCTTTGATGCTGCTCGATTCTCCTATAAAATTTAGCCCAGAGAAAATACCCATCTGCCTGAAGAAAAATATAAAAAGTGTGAAAGACTGTTGGGTATCCGGATGGGGACTCACAAGTGAGTGACTTTTCCAGAGCGTCTGACACCTCTGACCTCTGGTGCTATATGTAGCATATATGTGCTGTAGACAGCATAAGAAACTTTTGGGGAGCTGCTTGTCCTAGAAAATAGATAGTTTAGTTTATCTAGTAAGCCCTATTCTTTGTTTTGGATCAAAAAGGCAGACTTTCTGCCCTACTTGCATCATGCGCTACCTCACTTAATGTGAAAGGAAGGCAGGCCTCTATGGGCAAACTCTAAGTTTTTTTCTCTCTGGCCAGGATTATAGCAGCATAATAGAATTATGGGATGTTGCAGCTGGAAAGGACTTTAGAAAAACATGGAAATTTCAGTTTAGGTATAGTTTGGATTCGATGGCGTCTGAAGATCCCTTCCCATACCTTAATTCTGTGAAATCTCCTTCAGTAGCTGCTACCTAGTGACTTAAAGATAGAGTCCAAACTCTTGATACTTGAACCTCCACAATCTGGCTCCAACTATTAAGTTTTTGTGTTTGTTTGTCTGTCTGTCTATCTGTCTGTCTAATGCACAGTTCTTTCCTGCAAAATGGACCACGAAATGTTCCCCACCATCACATTCTTCATTCTCACGTCTGGGCTATTGTGCAGTTTGGTTCTGATGCCTGAGACACGTTTTCTTATCATTAGAATGTAAACTCCTTGAAGGCAGGGTCTAGTTTTGGCTTTTGCTTTGTACAACCAGCACTTAACACAGTGCCTGGCACACAGAATGTACTTAATAAATGCTCATTGATTGTTGGTTTTGTTTGAAAACCTCCTCTTGCTTCAAGACCCAGTTCAGTTGCTTACTCTGATTTCCCTCTAAGGAAAGTTTTCTTTTCCACCTCAAATTGTGTGTGTGTGTGTATGTGTGTGTGTGTGTGTGTATGTGTGTATGTGTGTGTGTGTGTGTGTGTGTTGCTGCTTTTTGGAGGGGGAACGGCAGGGCAATTGGGGTTAAGTGACTTGCTCAAGGTCACATAGCTAATACATATTAAGTGTCTGAGGTTGGATTTGAATTCAGGTCCTCCTGACTCCAGGGCCGGTGCTCTATTTACTTTGCCACCCAGCCACCCCCATCTCAAATTTTCTTCAGGCACTTCAGGTCCTTCTAGTGATCTCACTCTACTTTCTCTGATACCTATCTTTTGTCACGTTAGCCCTAGTAGATTGGTTATAAGTTCCTGGAAACCAGAGGCTATGTACCAGTTTTTACCTTCATCACCCCTGTGCTGGATAAGTGTCTGTATAATTGATGGCAGGGTAAGGCCAATAAAGAACTCAGTGTTTGCTGTCTCATTCATCTATCTTAATTGGGGGTGGGAGAACCCCTTGCTATGTATGCTTCCTCCACTGAAGCAGATTGACACCTTTCTATAATTTATAATCTTGGAAAGCTGTCTGGGGATACAAGCTCAGTACTCACCCATTATCACATAGCTAGTTCCAGTCAGGCAGGAGCAGAACTCAGATCTTCCTGACCCCAGGCCTAGACCCACTCTCCCCTGATCTGCCTATCTCAATAACTGACGGGTATCCATAAGGTTTCCTAGGTTCTTTACAACTTTAATGAATTCTATCTTTTTCCAGACTACTTTAAATGTCTTTGGATTACTAGTAAAGGTCAAACTCAGACCCAAAAGACTGAAATTTGTTCTTATTGAACAAATTATTCAAATAAGCATGTACATAGCACCTACTATGTGCCAGGTTCTGTTCTAAGTGCTTTACAAATATTATTTCTCTTTTTTCACATTGCTTCCTTTATTTTTTGTGGGGGCTTTTATTCTGTAAAGCTAGATACGAGGTGACTTTCAATTCCTGATTGGATAATGGGTTTAGGAGATCTAGTGGGAGAATATGAGAGACAGACAGACACACGGACAGACAGAGAGAGGCAGAGAGAGAGAGAGAGAGAGAGAGAGTATGTCCTTGTTTCCTGGAGGGATATTAATGATCATCACATCTCTGTAGTCTGGGGCTATTTAAATGCTGTTGAAGAACAGTTCCTTACTGTTGGTTCCCTTTTGTCTCTTGATCTGTCTTTCTTTTTGGTTATAACCTATGAAACAAATGTATTTCCCACTGCAAAAAGTCAAGGTTGAGCTCTTAAACCTGAAAGAATGCTATAAGAAATCTCATCTGCTCACTGAAAATATGATCTGTGCCTGGGATCCTGAAGGAAAAAGAGATTCCTGCCAGGTAATCAGAACTCTTTTCATTAGATTCAAGGTTACCCCAACTCCCAAGGACCCTTTGTTACCCCCGTCTGGTCCAGTAGCTATTGGGTCACCTTTGAGCAGCAGTCATTTCAATGTAGGCTCCTTCTTCCTTCTTTGTATTTCTATTAACACCTGACATGAAAAGATATGAAGCTATGCCTTGTCATAACATCATGTAATCTAAATGGTTTTATTCTACACAAGTCTGAGAGGTGCTTTCCTTGGGTTCCTTCAAGGGGTAGAATTCTCTTTACCTAGCTACCACTCTTTATATGATAGAACAATCCATCATTTATTAAGTACCTGCTATGTTCCAGGCATTATACTGTGCATGGAAGATGCAAAGAAAGGTAAAATACAGTCCGTGCTCTCAAGGAACTCAGAGTTTAATGGAGGAGGCAACATGCAAACAACTATGTACACAATATATATATATATGTATGTATGTATGTATGTATGTATGTATGTATGTATACAGAATATATTGGAAATATCCAACAGAGCAGAGGTACTAGAATTAAGGAGAATCAGGAAAGACTTCTTGTAGAAGGTGAGATTTGATCTGACACTTCAAGGAAGTCAGGAGGTAGGCATGATGACAGATGGGCATGGGGGTCAGATAGTGAAATTGCTCAGAGTCAGGAGATGGGATATCCTGTTCAAGTAACATCAAAAAGATCCATGTAACTAGATTACAGGGAATATGAGGGATAAAGGGCACAAGGAGACTGGAAAGATAAGAACTGGTAAGGTTTCAAAGTGGTCTGGATCCTAAACAGAGAATTTTATATTTAATTCTGGAGGTGATAGGGAGCCATTGGAATTTATCAAGGGAGGAGGGTAAGACCTGAACTTCAGGAAAATCACTCTTTGAAAGCTGAGTGGCGGATGGACTGGAGTGGAGAGAAACGTGTGGCAAGCCAACCAAGCAGCGGGCTTTTTCAGTAGTCCACGTGTGAGGTGATGAGGCCCTACAGTATCAGGGGAGAGAGAGGGTCATATGTGAGAGAAGATATGAAGGTAAAATGGACAGACCTTGACACATTTGACATATGAAGAAATAAAGTTTCATAAAAGTTAAGTAACTTGTCCAAGGTCCTAGAGATGATAAGTAGTAGAATAAGGTTTCTAATTCTTTTGACCCAACTAGAATGTGATTGGGGAGAGAATAATATTTTTCTTTCTCCTCTTTAGGATGACAGTGGGGGACCTTTGTTTTGCAACCAAAAGAATAATGAGAAAGTATGGTACCAAATAGGCATTGCCAGCTGGGGAAAAGGCTGTGGTCTAAAAGGGGTACCTGGTATGTACACAGCAGTCTCCAATTACTTGCTTTGGATTGTGCTAAAGACTCGTGAGGCAGGCCATCCCTACGTCATGTCATCTTCTGAACATTTTGTTGCTCCCCCACAATGTTTAATTTTGTCATTGTATTTTTTGTCTCTTCTCCTGCAAAAGATCTTTTTTCTCTTTACAATTACATAATTCAGTGCCTCTAGACCAAGTGTGCTGATTGGAGGGTATACAAGGTTATGTTGATCATGTGAAATCACTGAAGAACTGGAATAATTTTGGAGATGGATATAAATGACGCTTAGGCTCTCAGGCCTGCTGGCAAATCTCTCCACCCCTACGTGTACCCCCAGCACCATGGTACGGTCGGGAAAGAACTCATTTGGGAATAAAAGCACCAAGTCTAAACTTGGATCAATTGTTAACAATTGATCAACCCACTCAGTCTCCTAGGGCCTCAGTCTCCCCTTTACTAAAATAAAGTTATTAAATGTGGAGGTGTGATAAGAGAACACCTCACTTTCCTCAGTGAGTTCAAGCCTCTAGGTTTAGCCAGTATCCCAAGATACTGGGGGAAAAGGAAAGAGACTTGCGAATGTTCTCATGAAACTGCTCTAAGTAATTTGAGAAATTGTGAAGAACAAGAGAAACAGTAGATGTAAGCAGTTTTCTGATTTACAAAAAGGGACCAGAGGATGGATGATTGAAACCAAAGGTCAAATCAACCTGCCTGAGATTCCTAGCAAAATTCTGGAGCGTGTTATTAAAATGATAGTGTGTCAGCATTTAGAAAGGGAGAAGTGATCATTACATGACAATGAGTCATGCCACCCTTACCTCATTTTATTTTTCGACAGGATTATTAAATTAATAGATAAGAGGAATAGTATTGACATTACTTACATGGATTTTGGCAAGGTATTTATTTAGTAAAGTTATCTCATGATAGCATTGTAAAGAAGATGCAGAGATATAATGGTATAATCAGGTGGATTCATACCTGGTTGACTGACCAAAGCCAAAAACTACTAATGGATTGATGGCAGTTTTCCTCATGCTCTTTTGTTAGCACAAAATGTCTTGCCTTCAGGGTGGTTAGGTGACACAGTGAATAGACCACCAGCCCTGGAGTCAGGAGGACCTGAGTTCAAATCTAGCCTCAGACACTTAATGCGTATTAGCTGTATGACCTTGGGCAAGTCATTTAACCCCAATGCCCTGCCCTCCCCCCTCCAAAAAGCAAAAAAAAAAAATCTTCCCTTCCTTTCTTTACCTATTCTTATCCAGCCTTAAAACTAAACTCAAATACTACCTTATCAATGAAAACCTTTCCTTTAAGAACACACATAGCACTTTGCTTCACACCATTCTCATGCATGGATATTTTTTTGTATTAGAGTTTCTGTGCATCTTTATCTTCCCACTTATGTCAGAAATTTGCAAGGTTTTAAGAATTCTACCTTCTGTGGTACTTCAAAATATTTAGCTTTTGATTTTTCAGTTTCTATTTTAATTTCTTAAATATATCAATGTAAGTTTGCTAAATTACATAATAGAAAGTTAAATGATAACATAGTCAATGCTAATTTAGAAAATCACTCAACCTTAGCTTATATCTCTGGTAAATATTAAATCTAAAACCAGAAGCCCTCATTTGATGTCAGATTCTCATAGATTTTGAAAAAGATTCTTCCTTTAGCTTGCTATTAGAATGTGCCTATATCAGGTACAGGATTCAGAAAAAAAACAGAAATAGCAAGAGTATTTCAAAACTGAAATTATCTGAAGGTTCAGGCGAATTATGGATTCCTAATTTAATGTTTTCCTTAAAGCTCTCTTGTCAATAAGGCCAGAACCACAAGGTTTCGGCTGGTTTTTACCACGTGAACTGATTATTGGAGAAATAGAATTTAAAAGGTTGCACTAAATTATATTGAGATCTGTTTTGTAAAAGATTTTTTAGCAAGAACAAGTCAGGATCTACAAGCATTATGGAACCAGAGGAACAAATCTACTAATGAAGGTACCGCTTCAGAGCTGTTCTCAGGATAAGACCTGCTCCAGACCAGAGCACTCCATGAGACATCCGAGATTCGAGATGAAACATCCTGATAAAACAGACATTGGGAGGGTATTACCAGGATGCTGAGAGGCTTGAGGCTAGTTAATTCTGTCGATCATTATTGTACCGCTTTGGCCTTTTACTTTACAGTTACCTATGTTTGCTGAGTCTCTGGATTTAGTTCATGGTTTTAGAGGTTTTTACTATGGTATATATTATGATTAATCAATCTTTTTTGTTGTTTGACCATTCTTTTTTTAAAATAAATTTATTTATTTTTAGTTCTCAACATTCATTTCCACAAGATTTTGAGTTACAATTTTTTCTCCCCATCTTTCCCCTACCCTTACCCCAAAATAGCAAGCCCACTGAATACCCTTCCCCCAATCTGTGCTCCCCTATATCTTCTCCCATAATCCCTCTAACTTTCTAACAGGGCAGGATGGACCTCTATACCCCAGTGCCTGTACCTCTTATTTCCCAGTTGCATGTAAAAAAACACATTTAAAATTTTTTTAAATTGATTTATCTACTTTTAGTTTACAAGATTCACTTCCAGAGTCCCTTGAGTTTCAAATTTTCTCCCCTCTCTCTCCCATGTAGTCAAGTATAGAATCTGCAAATACTTTCACATTGGACATTAGTCTGGTTGTATAGAAGGGTTGTAACCAATGAAGTGGGCAATGGGAAAAAAGGAAACAAAACCAAACATGGAAAAGAACACTAGCATGTAGATTGCTTCAGTCTCCATTTAAACTCTGTTCTTTCTAGATCTTTCTCTGAATGTAGATATCTCCTTCCATCCTGAGACTTGTAGAGTTGTCTTATAGCTGTGCATTGCTGAGAAGAGTCCAGTTTATCCAAGCTGGTCATCACACATATAATGTGTCTGTCACTGTGTACAAATTTCTCCTAGTTTTGCTCTTCTCACTTAGCATCAGTTTGTATAAGCCTCTCCAGGTAAATATGAAGTCCGTCTCCTCCCCATTTCTTATAGCACAATAATACTCCATTACATTCATATACCACAACTTGTTTAGCCATTCCCCAATTGATGGGCATCTCCTTAATTTCCAGTTTTTGCCACCACAATGAGAGCTACAATAAATATTTTT
>JAQQSW010004256.1:0-14484 GCA_028646575.1 Pseudocheirus occidentalis
ACTTTCTGAGAAATCAAGATACTATTAAACAGATCCAAACAAATAAAAAATTAGAAGGCAATGTGAAATATCTTCTTGAAAAAACCACTGACCTGGAAAATAGATCCAAGAGAGAGAATTTAAAAGTTATTGGACTACCTGAAAGCCATGATCAAAAAAGAACTTAGAAAGCATCCTTCAAGAAATTCTCAAGGAAAATTGCCCTGATATTTTAGAACCAGAGGGCAAAATAGAACTTGAAAGAATTCACCAATCACCTTTGAAAAAGATCCCAAAAAGAAAACTCCTACGAATGTTATAGCCAGGTTCTGGAGTCCCCAGATCAAGGAGAAAATATTACAAGCTACCAAGAAGAAACAATTTGAATAGTGTGGAAACACAATTAGGATAGCCCAGGATCTAGCAGCTTCTACATTAAGGGATTGAAGGTCTTGGAATATGATATTCTGGAGGTCAAAAGAGCTAGGATTAAAACCAAGAATCACCTACCCAGCAAAACTGAGTATAATGTTCCAGGGGAAAATATGGTCATTCAGCGAGGTGAAGGACTTTTAAACATTCTTGCTGAAAAAAACAGAACTGAAAAGAAAATTTGACACTCAAATACAAGAAGCATGAGAAGGTAAACAGGGAAAAGAAATCATAAGGAACTTATCAAAGTTGAACTATTTACATACCAACACGGAAAAATGATCATTGTAACTTATGAAACTTTTCTCGTATGAGGATAGATGAAGGGAATGCAAATGTGTATGTACATATATATATATATATATATATGTATGTTTGTCTGTATGTATATGTATACCTACACATATGTCTACATTGGATGGTTTATATATATGCATACAAACATATATCTGAGCACGTGCATATATGAGTACATAGAGGGCACAGGATAAATTGAATAGGAAGGAACAATACTCTAAAAGGTGAAATTCTGAGGTGGGAGAGGATTACAATGAGAGGAGACAGAACTGGGTTAATCATCTCATATAGAAGAGGCTAGGGATAAATGTTACAATGGATAGGAAGAACAGGAAGGCAAAATGGAAAGGGTCAACCTCACTCTCATTGAATTTGGCTTAGGGAAGGAATGACATAAACTCTAAATTGGGTATCTTGACACACAGAAGAGTAGGGGGGATGGGGATGAGAGGTGGGATGATGGAGGGGAGGGCAGTTTGTTGGGGAGGGTTGCTGGAAGTACACACTTCTATAAAGGGACAGGGACAGGAACAGGGTAGAGAATAGAACAAAGTGAGGGGGGTGAGATAGGAAGGAGGGACATATAATCAGTCTCTCACAATATGTCCATTGTGGAGATGTTCAGTGTAACTACACATGTACAAGCTGTATTTAATTTCTTCTCCTTCCAGTGGGGGTGGATGACAAGGGAGGAAGGGAAAGAATCTAGGATTTAAAGTTCTATAATCAAATGTTAAAATATAATAGATGTGTGTATATTATTATTATTATTATTATTATTATTATTATTATTATTAACTACATGCAACTGGGAATCAAGATATACAGACACTGGAGTAGGGAGATCCATCCTGCCATACCAGAAAGTCAAAGGGGCAAGGGGGAGAACATAGAAGAGAGCAGATTGGGGAGGGGTTATACAGTGGATGGCTGTTTTGAGGTGTTGGGTAGGGGAAAGATGGGGAGAAATTTTCTAATTCAAAATCTTGTGGAAATAAATGATGTAAACAAGAAAATAAATTAATTTTTTAAGAAAAGAATTCTGTTTTACAAGGGAGAATTCTGGTTGGTAGGGGGAGAGACAATGTAACATTGCATTTTATGGGAAGTAACAGGCATTTAAAAGCATGTTGTTTGTTTGGGTTTTTTTATATATTTTGCTCTAGTTTGTACACTGCCAAATATAATTTCACATGTAAATGGCCTGATTTTCCATTAGACTGTAAATTCCTCAAAGATATGAACTACATATTACCCATCTTAGGCAGGGTATCCCAAAAGTCTTAGGGTAATCTTAAGCTTTAATTTGCCAACCATGGCGAATGCGACCACATTTTCCAAACAGAAAACTGGGCTAGATCCAATCTGAAAAAGAAAAAATTTTCCCACAAAGCCTCATTAAAAGTAAACTTTCATGGGGTGACTAGGTGGCACAGTGAATAGAGCACTGGCCCTGGAGTCTGGAGGACCTGAGTTCAAATCCAGCCTCAGACACAACACAAAAACTAGTCACAGCCCCAGTTGCTCTTCCTTCCCCTTTCCAAATAGCAAAACAAATAAATAAAAGTATACTTTCTTTTCTTGAAAAAGAATGTCCAAGAAAAACTGAGTTGTGGTGTTGCTATAACTCTAAGGTGCATTTCAACTCTAGGGTTCTGTGAGTAGCCTCATCAATATGGCCTTGTTTTTAATGATGGTTATATCCATATGGTTATATCACCATAAAGTGAGACCAACATGACACTACTTATTCCACAAGATTCTTGTAAGGAAGATGTTTCATAGATCTCAAGGAGTTGTGGAAATGTCAGCTATTTTATTTAAGAGAAAGAGGGCATAAAGTATTTCTGCTCTCTTAAAACTGAATTTGAACTCTATGACTGATTTTGTGCTTGTTATGATTATGCCATTTTTGTACATCCAAGACAGGGAGATGAGAATTGAACAAGACTTAAACTCTGAATCTTTAATTTCATTTTATCTGTCTTCTCCTGTGAAGGTGGTTTTTCTCTGCATCATAGAGCATGGATTGTACCTGTTGAAACCTTTAAGAGATAATATAAACAGGAGACTACAATAGAGACTTTGAAAAATATTCTGATGCCAGAGAATTTACACATCCTTCATCTACCACCTGGCCCCCTCCAGTCACACATGCACGCACGTGCACACACACGCAAGCAAACAAATATGCCACAGTTCTGAGCAGCAGCAGGAAAAGGACTCAGGATATTCAGAATAATCAGTTACACAATTGATGTCATTCAACTAACCATAATTGTTTTTTCTATTATATCTTCTTTCTCCTCTTTGAAGAAAAGTCAGCTGGCTTTTTCACTTTGAAAGAAAGCATCGTGTAGTCACCTACCCATAAACACACCCATACACATATACACATACACACACACACACTCATAACCTATAGTCAACCACCACACATGGACATACTATCATCACCTCCCAACAAATATGCATGATCACACAAACATACACATCATCACAAACATACAGAGACTATAGTTACTTTCCCCCTGACACATACAAATCACTGATATCCACACATTGCAGTCATCACTCAAAATCTGACGGAAAAGTGACATAAGTTTAAATTCTAACACCCATGTAAAGAAAGTCTCCTGAACCCCTAAATATGCTCATATCCATCACCTTTATTCTGTGACTTCCTAGGACTTCTCCTAACATGGTTAGGCCTATGAAAAGACCCTGTGCTGTATTATACACAAAGAACTGGGGAGAGGCAGAAGCCTAGGGAAAATGCACATAACAGAAAACATCATCTATAAATCAACTATATGATTATGGCTTTAAAGGGATCTGACCCTCTCCCTTCACAGATGAGAAAACTAAGACCCAAAGATTTGATTTAACTTGCCCTAGATTACACAAGTAGTAAATAGCAGAGGAACAACTCCAACCCTGCTGTTTTTAACCTACCCTATGCAGCCTCTGTAATTATAGGACGGTTTCCCTTCACTCCCCACCCTGTGATAATAATCTCAATAAAGTTAGTCTTTTATCTTCATGGATAAATAAATAATATAGGAAAGAAACAAAAACATCCATGCCAAATTTGATCTGTATTTTATCGTAATGAATGTCACCTAGCACTAAATAACACTAGGTTCGATTTTGTTGAGTGTATGCGATTGCCATCACTAAGACTAAAATGCTTAGTGCCTTCCTGAATAGTTAGCTGTTCAGTTATATGGCAGGAAGAGAAAGAGGCAATGAATTTTACTTCAATGGTCCTCAAACTTCACACATACTGAAATCTAGTGCAATGACAGAATATATTGTACTGAAGACCTTTTCAAAGTACCATGGTCTATGTTCTTCAATGAGTATTGTTTACTTCAGATCCGTAACCACCCTAACTTAGCTGTTTGGGTTCATTTAGACCCCCATTTAGAAGTTCTTCTTACCTAAATTACCTAAATTTTTGTGCGACTCAACAGTCCTAGACTTGGTGTCTGAAATTCTTTCCAAGTTCTGATTTTTGTTGCCTTGTAGTATTGTCTCTGTACCTCTGCTTTCCCACCTACAGAATAAGAATTCTATAAATGTACTATAAAGATCCTTCCAGCTATAATAGTCTGGGACTCTCTGTTTTTGGGGTTCTAACGCTACAAAATTCCTACACATTATTTTCTGTTAAAGATCTCTTACTCTCTAAACAATAACACTGTCTTGGTAATCCCAAAACCAAGATAAAACTGATAACTAAAGCATAGAACTCTCTAAGGAAATACTGTAAAAGCATCTTCAAATAAAGACAAATTACATTGCTTTTAATAGATATGCATCTTTATAAAAATAAAAATAAATATAGCTTTCAAGACAAATTAAAATAAAATATACATACTCTCATTACATCCTAATTGGGAAATAAATATATACAGATACCTCATCTGAATGAGCACTACGTGATATATGATACTACCTATATTCTAAGGATTGCTGGAGACAATAGTACTAATAATAATTAGTAATAGCTGTGATTTATACCTTGCTTTAAGATTTACAAATGCTTTAAATATCGATTCATTTGAGTCTAACATCATCCCCATTTTCTTTTCTTTTTTGGACCAGACAGTTGATTTTACTGATATAGGGAACTCCCAGTAAGGACACTCCCTCTCCCAATCCAAATCTTCACTGATTCTAAAACTTATGATCTCAAAGAGTTGTCTAGAACACTAAACAGATGAACCCTGATTACCCCCATTCCAAAGCCAGCTTTCTGTCTGCCCCTCACAGATAACCATTTTACAGCTGAGTAAACTAAAACTTGGAGAGTGATTTACCGATGGCCACACATTTACTAAAGGAATCTATCTTCGTAACTCCACATAGTCCCAAGGTTTCACCATCTCAAGAGGTTTAACTGCTTTAGGTAAAATAAGTATCTTGATGTCATTTGCCCACCTACTGTGTTTTCTTATCAGTCTTGGCCTTTAAAAGTATGAATGGGTTGGGTTTGGGGAGAGAAGAAGTAGAGAGAGGGAGAGATTTTGATCTAGAAGTAGCCTAATCCCTCTTACCTACAAAGCTTTGGCTGCTGAATAGTTATTTCCCTCTCTACCTACCTAAAAGTAAAAGAGCCTAGTAAGTGTTCTGTAGATAATGGCCTTTGGCAAACCACCATTTTCCCTGATTTTCCAAGCGACCTAGCACTAAAGACCGAACCTATGCCTAAAAAGAACATAGTGCCTTAAGGATCATTTATTTCATTGTATATCTCCTTAACTTATCCACTACTGAGCTTTGCTGAAGGATATCAGCTTGCCACTGAAGCTAGAGGATGTGATTTCTTGATGTTATTATAGAAATGAAATAGAAAAGGTAAGACAAGCCACAACCACCAATCTTTGGAAATTTCTATAAGAAGAAATTATCTCCTCCATTGAAAGAATTTTATACCTAGAAGTAATATTAAATATGGCCTAGACCAACTATTTTTTCCCCAAATAGACTTTTTGTTCTTTTTTATATATTGTATTACCTTAGAAATAAGGTTTTGTTTGCCATAAAATATTGTCAGTCTGATCTAATCGGATCTCTTTTACCCACCTCCACCCTACCTAAAGTCAAAATTAAACTCAATTTTATATACAACCTAAACTTTTGGAATGTAGACCCTACTAACTTTATCCAATGATTATTTGTCTTGGAATGTAAAAGTCTCTTCTACAGCTATATTTACTTTATGGTAGAAAAGTATATTTACTTACGTTTAAAAGGAGAGAAACAATACGGAAGGTCATACCTTTCCATTGAGAAGTCCAAACAAATTAGTGGCTTCTTCTCCAACCAAGTAATGGCCTGTGAGCTTCAGGAATGTACACCTAAATCAATAGTTTTCTCTTTCTTCCTCAGCTAGAATAGCTTAAAACTTAGTAACTCCTATAACCAGTCTTCTATGTAACTATAATAATGCTTTATCTCTGCATTAACGCCTACTTCAACAAAGGATCTCCAATATATTTCCCATTCTCCCATTAATGTAGTTGATAGTATCTTTTAAAAGTTTTATCAGTGTCTTTTATTTTGGCATCATCTTCCCCATGCCTTGCCAAAAAAAAACCTTCTCTCAAAACAAAGGAAATAGAATGAGCAGAGAGGGAAAAGAGAAAGCAGTTCTTCAAAATTAACCACATGAAAAGTAACCAACATATCCACCAAGCCTGAATGTATATACAATGCTCTGGTGTGATAAAGTTTTATTTGAAAGTACTTTGATTTGTAAGTGCCCCAAATCTCTGAAAGCCCAAAGACTTTCATATATGCATTAATATTTAAAATTATCTTAGAGTCTTAACAAATAAAATCACTGTACAATTCAACATCCACCCTTAGATGAAATTAATTACATTCAATTTTTTCCTTCCTCCTTGTAAGGTTGCTAGCAGGAATACCTTTAATGCCAGGACTTTTTAACAAACTGATGATTCTTCTTTTCTTTATTCATTTCCCAAGTGGCAGCCTAAACTATAGTCCAATAGCTATCCAGAGATTTACAAAAAAAACTAATGCACATATATGTGAGCTGATGGGTTTTTTTCTCGTCAATTCATAATAACCATTCATTTCCTTGCTATAATGTCTGAGGCACCAAAACCAAACTGCCTTTATTTTCACTGATTAGATAGAAAGGAAGAAATAGTGGTAGGGAGAAAAGTAGGGGGTGGAAGGGTAGAAGCAATAGACAAATTGAACTACTTTTACTTTTTTCTATTTCCCCAATATATTGCCCTTTACTGACTTCTCCTATTAGTTGTTTCTTTATTTCCTTAATGTGACTCCAATGTATTTATATTGCTTTTCATTCATTACTGGAAATCTGAATATTACAACCCCATTTTATAATCAGATTATAATTTTCAAAATAGCTTTTGTTGTAGTCCAATAGGCAATGTTTGCCTTATAATTGGAATAAGATTGAAGTAGGATAAAAGTTTAGGTTTTTGTAATGGGAATCTGAAGATCTTCCCTGCCCCTAGACCCTTTGATTAAGTGGCTTGGGTAGCTCTGAGAATCTTCACTGATTTGAAAGCATACTCTGCCCCCTAATAGGCTCAATGTGGTCACGTGGAGCCTATGGCAGGAGGCTTGTTTTTCGGGAATATCCATGCCTGGTTACTTTGTAATTGGACAGTGGGTCAAAAGGGCTGTGACATTCTCTGACCCAGGAGAAGGCTATATATATGCCCTGATGTGAGGTTTTGCTCTGGGGCTCACTTTGAGAAGAGATGTGTGATTTGTCCAGAAGAGACTCTGGGAAGCCATTAAGCCCCCCGGCTTTGAAAAATCCAGATATTGATTGATAACCTCTCTGGTAACTGTGAATAGGTATGGGTGTAATGGTGAGAAGGTAGGAAGCCCATCTGCTGATCTGTTCCTTAGTCTGCTTGTAACTTGTACTTGTAACTTGTGTTTGTATTCTCTGAAGTTCAGGGTGCTGACTTTTTCCCCTGAATTAGGAAAATTATATGTGTTTGATTGATTAAAGTGAGACTGTTAACCCATTTTGAGTTGCTTTCCTTTAGAAAAGCAGATCTAAGAACCTGTGCTAGCAGCCGCTGATACAGTTTTCACCTCTTCTTTTACCTCTGGTCCCACCATCTCATGCTGTTATGTTAGGTATTAAAGATTAAAGCAATGGGAAATTTTTTTTAATGTTTGTTGTTTTTGTTGTTTAATTTCTGAGGAACAATTAAAACTGTGCTACAGGGGCAGCTAGGTGGCACAGTGAATAGAGCACCAGCCCTGGAGTCAGGAGGACCTGACTTCAAATTCAGCCTCAGACACTTAACACTTATTAGCCTTGTGTCACTTAACTCCAACTGCCCTCCAAAAAGCAAAAAAAACACATAAAAAAAACCAAAAAACTGTGCTATAATGTATGGCAGTCTCTGGAGCAAAAAATCTACAGGTTATTTTAAAAGTTATAGAAGTCTTTCATGCATATGTATGTTTATTATTAAATTCAACACATTAAATCAATAGCATTTCAATTTCAGCTTTTAAAAAATTCACAATGCAAAGTCCACCATTGAGGAAACAGTACTTAGTTGGAGGTGGAAGAGGTAAGAGAGGTTCATGCAGGGGCACATGAATATAATATCTGTCAAACAGAGAGGGAATAGTTTTTTGCACTTCCTGTTCCATTTCATCTGTTTTCAAGGAGACAAAGAGAAGGAGAAGGAGAGAAAGAAAAGGAAGGCACCCAGAAGTTGTCTTGCTTCCTGCAGGACAGAGAACAATATAAAGAAATCAACCTGCTAACTATGATTTAGGGGGTCTGAATGCTCAAGATTGTCCAAAGGAAGAGAGGGAAACAGAAAGGAGAGTGATAAGGAGAAGGAAAGAAGCTTATATGGAGTTATGGCCCAAATAAAAAATTTCTTAGATACTAAGAAATGTTTAATTTTAGAAGTACTGTTTTCAGGTCTGAGTATCACACATTATAAGAGCCATCAACAAACTAGAGATCATATAGATGAGGGAACCCAGGATGGTTGGACAGTCTAGAAACCATACCATCCAAGGAACAGTTAAAGGAACAAGAAGTGTTTAGCCTGGAAAAGAGCAGTTTTAAGGGGACAGTATGGCTATCTTCAAACATCTTCAGGACAATATATAAATTAAAGAGTTACTCATTCTGTGTGGAAACAATTAGGAGAACTTACAGGGAGAAAGACATGAGTTTAATTTGAGACTAACAATTTAAACCGTTGCTAAGTTCAAGTGGTGTGAAGACGATATTCACAGCACCTATGGCAGCTATGAATATGCTAACATAATTCTGAACTGCAAAATATAACAGACACTCCACATGGAAGACAGAAACAAAACATTTATTCAAGCACCAAAAACCCAAATACATCATAGCAGCAAAAAAAATCTATACACAATACCAATGCAGGGGGCACTGCCATCCACAAGCCTTCCCCCTGTTAGGGCCTTCCCACAAATGAGCACTCAAAGCTTGCTGCCTGCTTCCTCTCTCTTCTTAATCTCTAACTGCTCTGACCAACTTCCCCTGGGCTCTGCTCCACCCTTACTGCTATACCTGTTCAGCAAACTCCTCCCACCACAGGATTTATGTGACTCAAACTCACAAAAATGGTAGCCCTAATGCCTCATTGTGCATTTCAAGAGCTTTTTTTGTGAAAATGGGCACATAAAAATGATTGTTTGCTTTTATAACCTCCACCAAGAACTCTCGAGATTTCATATAATTTTAAACAGTAAAAGCTTGGGAACCCCAGAGGAAGGGCGTGGCTAAGGCCCTGCCTCACAATGGGTAAAAAGCAGGCTACAAAGACAAAGACTCTAGAATCCTATGAGATCGTGAGAGGGAGGAACCAAATTCAGATGGAGATAGTACTGACTCCACACCCACAACTGAAGTCTTAACAGGGATTATAAACTGGTCTCAGGCACAGAAAGCATTCTTAGATGAACTCAAAAAGAACTTTGAAATCCAAATTAGAGAGGTAGAAGATAAAATCAACACTTCTTTTAAAATCAAAATTGTGAAATTAGAAAAACATTACAATGAAGAAAATAGCTCCTTAAAAAGAAAAATGTGTGAACTAAAAATGAAAGCTGAACATATGGAAAAGGAGCTTCAAATACTAACTGAGGAAATAAGTTGTGAAAAATTAGAATCAACCAAATTGAAGCAAATGACTCTATGAGGAACCAAGAATCAGTCAAACAAAACATCAAGACTGAAAAATTAGAAAAAGAAGTAAAATATCTCAATGGAAAAATAACTGACCTGGAAAAACAGATCCAGGAGAGACAATCTGAGGATTATTGGTTTACCAGAAAATCATGATGAAAAAATGAGTCTGGACATCTTTCAAGAGCTCATCAAGGAAAACTGCCCTGAGATCCTAGAACCAGAGGGTAAAATAGAAACCAAGAGAATCCACCAGACACCTCTTGAAAGAGATCCCAAATTGAAAAGACTGCAAAATGCTGTGGCCAAATTCCCAAACTATCAGGTAAAGGAAAAAATACTACAAGTGGCCAGAAAGAAAGAATTCATATATCACAGAACCACAGTGAGGATTGCACAGGATCTAGCAGCTTCAATGTTGAAAGATCAGAGGAACCAGTATATGATTTTTCACAAGGCAAAACAGCTTGGCTTACAATCAAGAATCACCTATCAGTGCAACTGAGCATAATCTACCAGGCAAGGAGATGGTCATTCAGTAATATAACAGAATTCCAGATCTTCCTGATGAAAAATCCAGAACTCAATGGAAAATTCAACCTCCAATTACAAGACTCAAGAGAGACATAGAAAGGTAAATACGGAAAAACACACACACATAACTTGTTATTTAATTAGAGCAAACTATTTCTATCCCTATATGGGAAGCTGATACCTGTTAATACCGTGAATTCTATACCTACAGTGACATCTAAAACAGATATAGATAAATAGAGGGTGTGGGTATAAATTACACAAAATGATGATTTAAAAAACCTTATTAAGGGCTGCAAAGGGACTGCAATGGAAGAAAAAGAAAGAATGAAGCAGAAAAGGGTGAGTTATGCCATACAAAGAGGCATAAAAACATTATAGTAGAGAGAAAAAAGGGAGGGAGACAAGCATTATATGAGATTTTCCCTCATTGGTTCTAGTGCAAGGAGGGAATAACACAATCAGTTAAATAAAGGACTCTATCAAGAAGAGACATAAAACTTATCATAATAAAAGGAAAGAGGGGAGGGAGAGGAACATTGCATAAGATCTATTCTTGTTAATCTTGATTTGAGGAAGAAAAAATATATTACATTAAGTATAAAAATCTACCATATCCTACAGGCAGTAGGAGGGGGAAGGGCCACGAAAGGGGGGAAGAGGGCTTAGAAGGGAGGAAAGAAGAAGTAAGGGGAAAGGGTAGGAAAAGGGAGGGGGGCTAATAAGAAGGGAATACTGAGGGAGGCAGAAGTCAAAAGGAAAACTCTTAAGGAGGGGAAAGGAGAAGGGGAGAAAATAAAAGCATAAACAGAGGAGCGAATAGGATGAAAAGAAAGATACAGATAGTAATCATAACTGTGAATGTGAATAGGATGAACTCTCCCATAAAATGGAGGAGGATAGCAGAATGGATTTAAAACTATAATCCTACAATATGCTGTTTATAAGAAACACATCTGAAACAGTGGGATACACACAGGGTAAAGGTAAAAGGCTGGAGTAAAATATATCATGCCCCAGTTGAAGAAAAAAAAAAGCAGGGGTAACAATCCTTATCTCAGACAAAGCAAAAAGAAAAATAGATCTAATTAAAAGAGATAAGGGAGGAAATTGTATCCTAATTAAAGGCACCATTGAAAATGAAGCAATATAATTACTAAACAGCACCAAGCAGCACAGCATCCAGATTCCTAAAGGAGAAGTTCAGAATGTTAGAGGAAGAAATAGATAGCAAAACTATACCAGTGGGGGACTTCAATCTCCCCCTCTCCGAGCTTGATAAATCTAACCTTAAAATAAATAAGAAAGAAGTTAAGGAGGTAAATAGAATCTTAGAGAAGAAAATTGAATGGGGATAAAAAAGAACATACCTTCTTCTCAGTGGCAAATGGCACATATACAAAAATTAACCATGTACTAGGGCATAAAAACCTCACAATTCAGTGCAGAAAGGCAAAAATATTAAATGCATCCTTCTCAGATCATGATGCAATAAAAAATTATATGTAATAAAGGGCCATGGAAGGATAGACTAAAAACTAATTGGAAACTAAATAATGATCCTAAAGAATGAGTGGGTCAAACAAGAAATTATAGAAACAATCAGTAACCATTCAAGAGAATGACAATAATGAGACAAAATATCAAAACTTGTGGGATGCAGCAAAAGCAGTTCTTAGGGGAAGTTTTATGTCCCTGAACGCATACATAAATAAAATAGAGAAAATGGAGGTCAGTAATACTGGGCATGCAACTGAAAAAGATAGAAGAAGAACAAATTGAAAATCCTCAATTAAATACTAAACTAGAAATAATGAAAACAAAAGGAGAGATTAATAAAACTGAATTTAACAAAATTATTGAATTAAAAAATAAAACTAAGAGATGGTTTTATGAAAAAAACAATAAAATTGATAGACCTTTAGTCAATATGATAAAAAAAAGAAGAAAACCAAATTATGAGTATTAAAAATGAAAAAGATGAATCTATTTCCAATGAAGAAGAAATTAAAACAATATTTAGGAATTGTTTTGCCCAATTGTATGCACACAAATTTGACAATCTTAGTGAAATGGATGAATATTTACAAAAATACAACTCACCAAGACTAACTGAAGAGGAAGTAAACTACTTAAATAACCCCATCTCAGAAAAAGAAATTGAACAAGCCATCAATGAACTCCCTAAGGAAAAATCTCCAGGGCTTTACTAGTGAATTCTACCAAATATTTAAAGAACAATTGACTCCAATACTTTACAAACTATTTGGGAAAATTGGAGGAGTTCTACTAAATTCTTTTTATGACACAAATATGGTACTGATACCTAAATCAGGAAGAGACAAAACAGAGAAAGAAAATTACAGACCAATTTCCCTTATGAACATAGATGCAAAAATTCTAAATAAAATATTAGCAAAAAGACTACAACAAATAATCATGAGAATAATATGCTTTAATCGGGTAGGATTTATTCCAGGATTGCTAGGGTGATTCAATATCAGGAAAAGTATCAGTATAATTGATCATATCAACAACAAAACTAGTAAAAATCATATGATCATCTCAATAGATGCAGAAAAGGTTTTTGACAAAATACAAAACCCATTCCTATTAAAAACATTAGAAACTAGAGTAATAAATGGAGTCTTCCTTAAAATAATTAATAGCATCTATCTAAAACCATCAGCAAGTATTGTATGTAATGGGGATAAGCTAGAAGCATTCCCAATAAGATCAGAGGTGAAACAAGGATGTCCACTATTACCCCTCTTATTCAATTTGGTACTAGAAATGTTAGCAGTAGCATTAAGGGAAGAAAAATAAATTGAAGGAATCAAATTAGTCAGAGACTAAGCTATCACTCTAAGCAGACAATATGATAATATACTTAGAGAATCAAGTAAAAAACTACTTGAGATAATAAACAAATTTGGCAAAGTTGCAGGATATAAAATAAACCCACATAAATCCTCGGTATTCCTATATATCACTAACAAAATCCAGCAGCAAGAGATAGAGAAATTCCAGTTAAAGTTACTGTAGACATTTTAAAATATTTAGGAATCTACCTGCCAAAACAAACCCAGGATTTATATGAACACAATTACAAAACACTTTTCACACAAAGTCAGATCTAATTAAAAAAACATCAATTGCTCATGGATGGGTCAAGCTAATGTAATTTTTAAAATGACAATTTTATCTAAATTAAATTACATATTTAGTGCCCTACCAATCAATCTACCAAAAAATTACTTTACAGAGCTAGAAAAAATAGTAGCAAAATTCATTTGGAAGAAAAGGTCCAAAATATCAAGACAATTAAAGAAAAGAAATGCTAGGGAAGGTGGCCTAGCCATACCAGATTGATCTGTATTACAAAGCAGCACTTGTCAAAACTCCTTGGTACTGTCTGAGGAACAGAGTAGTGGATCAATGGAATAGATTGGGTACACAAGACTCAGCAGCCAATGACTATAGTAATCCACTGTTTGATAAACCCAAAGACCCCAATTTTGGAGATAAGAACACATCATTTGATAAAAACTGCTGGGAAAACAGGAACAAAGTATGGCAGAAATTGGGCATAACAATTTCTAACACCATACACCAAAATAAAGTTGAAATGGGTGCATGAGTTAGGTATAAAGGCTGATACTGTAAGCAATCTGAGAGAGCAAGGGATAGTTTACCTGTCGGATCCATGGAGAGGAGAAGACTTCATGACAAAACAAGAGTTAGAGAGCATTATAAAATGCAAAATGGATAATTTTGATTATATTAAACTGAAAAGCTTCTATACAAATAAAGCCAATGTTACCAAGATTAAAGGGGAAATAGAAAACTGGGTAAGAATTTTTACAACCGGGGCGGCTAGGTGGCACAGTGAATAGAGCACCGGCCCTGGAGTCAGGAGTACCTGAGTTCAAATTCAGCCTCAGACACTTAACACAAAAAACTAGCCGTGTGACCTTGGGCAAGTTACTTAACCCCAACTGCCCTCCAAAAAGCAAAAAAAAAAAAAAAAA
>JAQQSW010004258.1:0-14483 GCA_028646575.1 Pseudocheirus occidentalis
GTTATTTTCTTCCATCATTCTCATTTCTCTTCCCAATTTTTCCTCTATATCTCTTACTAGATTTTCCGAATCCTTTTTGAGTTCCTTCATGGCCTGTGAGCAGTTCATATTTTTCTTGGAGGTTATCAGTGCAGGAATTCTGACTTTGTTGTCTTCTGATTTTATGTTTTGATCCTCTTTGTCCTCAAAAAAGTATTCTATAGTCTGATTGCGCTTCCTCTGTTTGCTTGTCTTGCCAATCAATTACTTGACTTTTTAGCTCTTTGCTCAAACTAGAACTCTGCTTCCAGAGTGGAGAGTGCTGTGTCCCAAATTGCTGGGGTTTTATACAGCTGTTGTCAGAGTTTTTCCAGGCACTTACCTCAGAACTGTGAAGAGGACTTTCTCTCTGCAGCCTCAAAAAATTCTGCCATACCAGCGTGCCTCACCCCAGGACCACCACCCAAGACTGCCACCCAGATCCAAGCAGGGCAAAGCAGGAGAATCCTGCTTCAGTGTCAGCAGAGAGATTCCTGCAAATGCCCTCTGGACAGTCACTTGGCCCCCTACAATCTAGCAGCCACTGGCACCTCTGCTGCCCTTCAGGAAAGGGTCAGACCATGCTCTTCTCTCACCCTGATCAACAGGATTTCCCACTCACCTTTAATTTTCTCTTTGGCATTTAAGGGCTGAGAATTCTGGAAACCACCACAGTTACCAGTGATTCACTCTCCTGAAGTCGGCTCCAGGTGGTCTGTGCTACTGTTTGGGGGAGCCCACGGTCTGAGTCCATATGGATCACTTGAGTCTGCACTTGGTTCCCAGCATGGTGTGATAGACCCTTCCTGTTGGCCTTCCATGCTGCCTTCAGCGGGAGATTTGCTTCTCTCTGTCACTTTGTGGGTTCTGTAGCTCTAAAATTGGTTTAAAGTCATATTTTACAGGTATTAGAGGTAGTTGGAGAGGGAGCTCAAGCAAGTTCCTGCTTTTACTCCACCATCTTGGCTCTGCCAGCTAGACCTTATATTCTTGCCTAAAATGAACCATCAAATAAGAACATGGGCTAGTCACATGGCAAAAGTGGCTACTCATATTCTCAACTGATATCCTTGGAAGGAAGGAAATTGAGCAAAGCCCATAGCATACTGTAAACTTTTGGATGAACATAGAATATTATTTTAAAATACTTAGAGTTAACTTCTAGAGTTATATCCCAAAGAGACTGGAGAAGTGGGAAGAGGACCCATATGTACAAAAATATTTATAGCAGCTCTTTTTGTGGTGGCAAAGAATTGGAAAACAAGGGGATGCCCATAAATTGGGGAATGGCTGAACAAGCTGTGGTATATGAATGTAATAGAATACTACTGTGCTATAAGAAATGAGGAGCAGACAGACTTCATAATAACCTGGAGAAACCTATATAAACTGATGCTGAGCTCGAAGAGCAGAACCAGGAGAAATTTGTACACAGTCACAGACACAACATATGTGTGACGACTAACCTCAATAGATTGGGCTCCTCTCAGCAATGTAAGGTTATAACACAACTCCAGAAGACTCATTATTGAAAGAGATATCCACATCCAGAGAAAGAGATGTGGAATCTGAAAGCAGATCGAAACAAATTACTTGCTGTGTTTCTTTTTCTGATTTTGCTTTGTTCCCTCTTTCCCACTGATCATTCCATCAGTTATAAACCTTTACAACCTGACTAATGATTAATGTGAAGATATTTGTAGATCTTATATTCAAGTGTATGCCTCCATGATGGAGGGGGGGAGTAGAGGGTGAGGGAGAAAATCTGAAACTCAAGGAACTGTGGAACTGAATTTTGTAAACTAAAAGTAAATAAACCAATTTAATTAAAAAATACTTAGGGTTAGGGAATCTACTTAGCCTCATAGATTTATCAATGGTATCTATAGGAACTCTACTCATTAAATCTGTAGTGTGTTAATTTAGCTATCTGAATAATATGTCTTCCCCAGTGAGAAGGGAAGAGTGAGAATGCCTTATCATCTATCCTCCTAGACCAAGACTTAGCCAGACCTCTGTAAAGGCCAAGTAGATATTACATATATTGCTAGTTTTATGATGCCTTGGAAGTTCCTGAAAACCTTCTATTATCCTTAGTTAAATTAGTAGAACCAGAAAAGTTCATCCTTATCAGATTAAAAAAAAAAAACCAGATCAGTGCCTTAATTGGCTTATGTGGGCAGTGACTATCATTATGCTTTCAATCTTTCCCTGTAAACTTTAAGGCAACACATAAAATACTGAACTTCTATTATATACTATATCTATTATAGTGCTATATCTATTGGACTAAAGACCCACAGCAAAACTTAGAATTTTCAAAAGATCAGGCAGATGGAAGTCTTGAAGTTGGGGTTAGAGCGGCAATTATTATTGCTCAGTCCTTTATTGTAGTTATAGTAATGGAAAGGGTGATATAGAGGTACATGCATCCAGAAGATAACCCACCATGAGTTCACTGTCCAGCAGAGAAGTAAGTAGAAATTCTAGTGCTGGGAAGCAGATGCAGAAACTTGATCCAAAGGACTGTCCAACCATGAGGACAATTGTGCTGAAAGAGGTGGTGGTCCTCTACAGAATTGGGTGAGTTTTTCAAGAAAGTGTTTCAGAGAAAAGGTATCTTATGAGAGGAGGACCATGGGGATGGGACAGTGGTATACTAAGGACAGTTGTGTCTGTGTCCAGAGAGTGTTAAGTTAAGGCAAAAGGACAAATGGTGGTCACATTGGGATACCATGTTCTCTCAAGGAGAAAAATGTTGATATACTAGAGAAAAGCTCTGCTTGCTCCATGTTAGACCAAAAATTTTTTTTTCATGAAAAATGGCCCTGATATTCTAGAGAAGGTGAAATAGAAATTGAATCCACTGATCACCTTCTGAAAGAGATCCCCAAATGAAAACTCAGACCCTTACCCTCATCAGAGTCGGCTCAGAGGAGGAATAACATATACAATCAGTTGGATAGAAATCTGTCTCTTGGGTATGTGATTCTTGGTTGTAATTCTAGCTCCTTTCCCCTCTGGAATATCATTTTCCAAGACCTGCAATCCTTTTAATGGTGAAGCTACCAAATCTTGTGTTATCCTGACTGCTATGATGATTGCTATTAATACCAATTTTCAAACAATTCAATGCTTGAATTGTTGTCTGACTGCTTGCAGTACTTTCTTCTTGACCTGGGAGCTCTGAAACTTGGCTATATTATTTCTCTGAGATTTTTTGACATTTAACTGTATGTTAAAGTTGGGATCTGCTCCCAGAGTGGAGGGGGGAACTTCTCAAGTTTTTGTGCAGCTACTTTCAGAGCTAGTTCTAGAGGCCTGTAAGTTTTTAGTTCTTTCAAGGTAGTATGCTCTAAGGAGAGTACACTTACTACTTTGCTGGCCTGCGCTCTGGTCTGTGAGTGCCCACAAGAGCTCTTTTTTTTAGTACTGGAACTCTGAACACGGTCCCTGCTCCTCTGCAGCTGCAGGCTATGATGTGTTAATGCTCTTCTTCCCCCTGGGACTGCCACCTAGGACCAAGACCTGTATCCATGTAGGGGCAACAGAGTCCTGCACCTAGTGCCAACAAAGGGATGTCTGTAATCTTTTTCTGACCAGTTGTCTGACCCCATTACTGACTGTAGGCTGAGAGTTCTGGAAGCTGCTTTTATTCAGTTGCCCCCAAGAACTGCCGCTGACTTGTGGAGCACTTTCTACAGTGGATTGCACTCCATTCCCATCCCACTGTGACAGATCTTTCTTGCTGACCTTCTAGATTTCTGTAGACTGGAAAATTGTTTCATCCCATCCTTTTTTGGGTTCTACCACTCCAGAATTCATTTTGAGACATCATTTTAAAGTTTTATGGACAGGAATTTGGGAGAACTTATGTGAGTTTTTTTTATTTTTTGCCATCTTGGTCTTGTCCCTCCCTAATCCCCACCCTTCTTAGTAATTTCTGTTCTATATTTCCAATACAAAAGTCATTCTTCATTACAGGGAGCACAGAAGCAAAACAAAATTTGAACCTTTCCTCATTTCCAGTTATCATCACCCTGTCTACCCCCAGTAAAGGTCATATTCTTTCTTTGACCCTAAAAACTTAACCTCAGCTTATTTTGAGCTTTAATGTTTTTGACACCATTTTTAAAGGATTAAATAAAAACAAGGCCAAGAATATGATTCATATTCATCTTCTTTTAGTTGACCTTGCTTCAATTTTCCGTAAAATTCTTTTTAAAGTCATCTAAGTTGTTTGTTGCATTCCTCATAAAACCACATTAGGCTCTTCAGAGAAATTCCTTTTTTTCTATCATTAAAATTGTTTTCCCTTGTGCTTTCAGAATTTGATATAAGTATCTCTCATACTTCCTGGGCTGAATTCCTTAGAAGCTTTTTAGTTCATAAGATGCTATCTATCTTTTCTCTGAACCTTTTGAAATCTGTTTCCTCCAAATTGATAGTATCTATGTTCAGATTTTCTGTCCTTTTCTATCACAAATTCTAGGAGAAAGACAATCACTTCCCAATCTATCAGCCAATCAACATTTATTAAGCCCCTACAATGTACTAAGCACTGTACTAAGCAAAATGTTCCCAACATTTCCACTGTAGCAAGCAGTTTAGTGAAAGATCTTGTTAGTGAAAACCAGGTGGAAAAGAATTTTTCCTTTTCTACCTCTAGAAGGAAGGAATTACCAGTAAAACACATTAAGATGCTATTAGCTTTTCTGCTTTTGGCAGAGAGGGGGGGAGAGAGAGAGAGAGAGAGACAGACAGACAGACAGACAGAGACAGAGACAGAGACAGAGAGAGACAGAGACAGAGAGAGACAGAGACAGAGAAGAAGAGAAGGGAGAAGAAAAAGAGAAGGAGGAAGAAAGATAGAGGGAGGAAGAGAAATACAGAGACAGAGGGAGTTCTGACAGATGTCAGGATGACTGAAGTTCTTCATTCTTACTCTATCAAGCCTCCATGCCAGGCTTGTGATTTATTTCCTAAACTCCTCATCTATTTCTTCTTTATTTTCAGGTAGTGAAGTATAGTGCATTGACAAAAATCACTTCTTTTTCTCCTTTTGACCTTCATCTTGATAGTTTTTTCTTCTGTCCCTTGGATTTCCTCACCTGACTATAACTTCTTAGTATAGAGTCATAACCCCTTCCCACTCCAACCCTCTTTTACATATTCTGTTTCTTTGAACAAGGCATACTCATCCAGAACCATAATCTAGTCATGCATCTCATCACACTGAATCTCAGTGATACCTATGATGTCAAAATTGTTCTTTGCATCAGGATTTTAGGCCAAAGCAGTCACCTCCTTATAGGGTCAAAGACAGGGGATTGATAAAAGTTGCCCCTTTTCAATGTATGCTTAATTATAGCTCAGGTCACTTGGACTGAAACCTGGCAGTGAATATCTGAGCATGCTTTGAGACCTGATCTTCACAGATATGTTCACATAAGCTTCACTGGGAAGGACACTGATAAACTTTTCAGAAAGAAAGTGTGGGGTCCTGCTAACACTGTTCTAATTATCATCCTTACTTCTGAAGTCTCAGATGGGAAGTATTACTCAACACGGAATGTAGACTTTGCTAGTTTGGAAGGTTCCAAATAGAAGATTCAAGAGATGAGTGGTTTCAAGTATATGCTGACTTTGAAATGCTGGTTGGACTCTCAGAACTCATCAGGAAGTTGGTACTGCAGTATTGGAGCTCAGGAGAGAGATTATACTTGGATATATACATGTGTATCTGAAATAGAGGATATATTTTGAACTCATGGGAGTTTGAGGTCACCTAGAGAATGTAGAGACAGAAGAGGGTCCAGGACAGATGCTTGGGAGATACCCAAAGTTACTTAATCAATGCTAGATGACTCAGCGAAGGAGGCTAAAAAGGAGCAATCAGATGCTGGCGAATGTATGGTGTGGATGTGTTGACAGAAGCAGGTACCACTGACCCACACTCTGCGCATATCTTTTTTTTTTTTTGCTTTTTGGAGGGCAATTGGGGTTAAGTGACTTGCCTAAAGTTGCATGACTAGTAAGTGTGTCAAGTGTCTGAGACTGGATTTGAACTCAGGTCCTCCTGACTTCAGGGCTGGTGCTCTATTCACTGTGCCACCTAGCCGCCCCACTCTGTGCATATCTATGGGCAATGGAGGTAGTGATTATTGAGCTTAGCATCAATTTTTAGTGCTTGGATGTGGGAGCAGAAGAGGGCAGGTAGCTTACAAGCCCTGTCTTTCCTAGGAAGCCTTCCCTAACCCTTGTTTAGGTGGCAGGCACTCTTTCCCTTCTCTTGCTTGAATTTATCTTTCTTGTTTTGGGCTGTTTTTGGAATGGACCTCTGATTTCATTGAAATGGAGATCACTCCGTGAGAAATGGAAATTGGCCCCTACTCCCCAACTTTTAACCTCACCGAGTTGCCTCGGGCCCTCAGAAGTTCAATGACATGCTCAGAGTCACACAGTCAGTATGTGTCAGAGGTAGGATTTGAATACAGGTCTTCCTGACTCCCAGACCTGTTCCAGGTGGCCTCTCATTTTCTATTAAACTGTATTTATTTATTTATGTACATTTCCTACTTCCCCAAATTGATAGTAACCTTGTTTAGGGCAGAAACTATGTCTTATTTATTATCCTCATATCTCTCCTAGTCCTTGGCATAGTTGGAATTGGCATAGTCCTTGCACACAGTTGAAATTCAGTAACTATTTATGGAATTAGATAATATTAGCTTATATTACTTTCTGTGTAAAATGAAAGTCATTTTATGAAGAGAAAAAGAAAGGAAAATGTTTATGAGAAAGACACGGAGCATTGATTCAAATCAGTTCAGCTCTAACTCTAAACAATATCCTTTTAGAAAAATACTCTCTGTACCTTTTGCTTCCTTAGGCCTCCAGCCTGCTCAGGGCTGCCAAACATCTGTAACTTTAAAAGCATTTCAAAGGAGAAAAAGCAGAAAAGAAAATCCACTTAAAATATTTCAGCCTGCCTCTCGCTGCATTGAACGGGGTTTGAATGTGATTTGGATGCCAACACTCCTGACTAATCTTTGTGTGAGGAAGTGAATGTTAGATTGAAATGGGAAACTGAAGCAGGTCATTCCCCTTTTGTTGAGCTTCTCCTTCTTGTCAAACCACTGGGTGCACGTTGTATTTCTTGTTTGTCACTGATAGCCTATCACAATGCCCCTTCTGTTAGGACGCTGGACCTGAAACTCCCACTAGCCAACAGAGCATAAACACTAAGGTGGAACTACCTTCCAAAAAGCTCTCCCGTACAATGGCTGCTGCTGTCACCAGGACAATCAAGTGGATCTCATGGTACTCTATTTTTTCCCATCATATACATGACAGAAAGTCTAATGGATCTTGTTAGTTTCTTTAGTAGCTTTTAAGGCCCTATAAAATGACCTGTTATCAGTCCCATCTGTGTTCCCAAGATGTCTACCTGGATGTCAGAGATCATTGGCATTGGCTATGTTTTTATTCCTTCAACGAACATGGAGAAGATAAGAAACTGGGGAGGGAAACTATTAGCCATGCAGAAGGGAAAAAAACCTTCCATTTATGAAGAATTAAAATTTTGCCTTTGTCTTGTCACAGGTGTTTCACAAACTTTGGAAATTGCAAGGCAAAAAGGAATATATTATTTTAGATTGGTCATTATTGATTATGAAGGTTATGAATAAATTTGGATCAGTGCATTAAGGATTTCCCTGTGTGATGGAGAATAGTAATAATAATAAAAATAATTTTTATTTTATAAGGGAAGAAACTGAGGATCAGTAGGGTTGAATGACATGCTCACAACTCACACAACTGTTAACTGTAAGGAATTCAAGATGTCCTGAGATGAGATTAAGCAATCTTTCCACTATACCATGTTCCCTGTCTCCCTTTGTAACGTTGTATTGGAAGTTCAGGAGTCATTTTGTAATCTTTCTACTCTGTAATGCAGGAAAATAAGTTTAGCAAACAGAGAGCATCAGAAAATGTCTTCACTGTTATAAAAATTCCCAATATTTGACAGAAATTAAAGAGAAAAGAAAATTGAAGTATGTTTGCATTTAGGGACCAAGAAAAAGGCAAAAACTCTCATGGTTCTCCCCCTTCCTCTCTGACTACTTTGAGAAGAAGGGGGAGAACCATGAGAGAACCCAGTGCTATGGAAGTTAAGGAATGAGAAAGTATTGATGATAATGAGGAAGACAACAGTATTGAATGCTATTATGGCAACACAAATCTCAGAAGTTTGGAGTTGGAGAGACCCAGTTGCTTTCTAGTGAATTGCATTTCCAAAAGGAATCACCACTTTAATAGGTGACCCGAAAGATCATTCTCCATATTAAAGCTTGATGACATCCAACGGAGGGAACACTATCCCCTAAGGGACCTTTTCCATTTTGGTACACTTCCGAGGGTTTTTCCTGACATTGATTCTAATTTGCTCTTTACAACTTCTACTTATTGCTTCTATTTCTATTTTAAAGGCCAAGCAGAACACATCTCTTCCATGTGATAACCCTTCAGATTACTTGAGGATAGTTCACATTGTCGTCAAGTCTTCATTTCTGTAGCCTCAAAATTCCCAGCTCCTTCAAATGAACCTGATATGGTATGGACTCAAGGTCCTTGGCTACCCTGATTGCCTTCTTTTGGGTACTCTCCACCTTATTAATATTCTTCCTCAGCTGTGGTACCCCATATTTGAAACAATATTCTGGATGTCATCTGAGCAAAGCAGAGTAAAAGGGGATGATCACTTTGTTCCTATAAGCTGGTCCTCACTTAATGCAGCTTAGCTCTTCATTAGTTTTTTGACTATTTCTCTCTACCCTTTCTTAGCCACATCATGTTGTTCACTCATGAGTCTGCAGTCCACCAAAATCTCAAGATTTTTCCATACAAAATGACATCTGATTATGGTTTTTAATAATTGTGAAGTTAATCTTTTGGGCCCAAAGATAAGACTTTACACAGGTTCTTATTGGATTTCATCTGATTCAATTCACCCCAATGTTCAAGCTGTCAAAAACTCTTTTTGGATCCTGACTCTGTCTAGTGTATTAACTGGTCATCTGTACACACATAGGCCGTGAGGGAGGGAGGGGAAATAAAAACTGGGAAGCCTGCACAATGCTCAATCCTGTCCAATTCAGTCATCATCAGTGGAGCCGTGGGCAGGGCCTTCTCGTACTCTGAGCAGCTCCCTTATCCTGTCCCTCAGAAGCTTCTGCTCTTGAGCCTACTGCTTCCCTGAGGTCTGCGCTGATTCATTAGGGCCATAAATTAGTTCTTTGTTCCTCCCCTGCTGATACCAGGGCAAAGCTTCTGTGGTGGGACTAAGTCTGATACCAAGGCTTTGAATATGACCTGCCTCACACAGCTCACTTCACACTTCTAGGTGATGCCCTAAACATGACCCTTAGACACCAGGTTCCTGACCTATAGGACCCATCCCAGAACCAAAGGTCTCTTTCTTCCAGGACCTTAGCTATAGGAAAGGCCCATAATACCAGGTACAATATCCATTCTTTCCAACTTCGCTCTCTGCCATTCCCAGAACTCTTAAAGGTGGGAACCCAAGTCAAAAGGCACATCCTCATCTTGGTAACACACTTCCACTCTTACTCTTCCAACTCCAGTGATGCTGAAAAATCGCTCCTTTTTCTTGCCATCACCTTTACTTCTCTCATCTACCTCAAACCTCTCAAAAACCATTCTCTTCCAGAATGGCCTCTGGAACCTCTGAGAAGTCAATAAACTTCTCATTATCTAAAATCTCTGCCTCTCTTGTTCATTGCATTTCCTGGTACTGATGGAGACCAGGCTTCCCTTCAAGACACGGCATTACCAGTCACTCTCTCTAGAACCAGGTACATCTTCTCCAATGTGCCATAACACAATTGTCCAGGAGCAGGAGCAAGTAACCTCTCTGATCCCCATGGTCACACAGGGCCACACAGTTAGTAACTGGCCAAATTTGAACTCAAGTCTTCCTGAACCCAGGCCAGGCATTTAATGCACTTACCTACCTCTACTAATTGGTGGGAAGAATACAGACACTATTTCATATGTCTGCATGAGAGGCAGATTGGGGTGCAAAAGCTTAGAGAGGAGAGGTCTCCATTCATTCTTTGAGAGAGACATTGAACCCAAACTAGGGTTCTGATTCTAGAGACATGGAGACATGGAGAGAGACAGCCAGACTTTGCAAGGGATGCTCAAAATGAACCTACTTGCGCATATACCTCATGAGAGACTTCAGGTCTTTTTCTTGGTTGAGTGAGAATTCATCTAGCCCTCGTCTGAAGAGCTCTTTCCCTTGTGTATTTCTGATGTATTCCAATCCATCAAACTCCTCCATTTCTGCTTGCTGCCTGCTTGTATAAATGAGTTTCTGTGCTCTTTGGAAGCTGCGGTGATCTTTTGTATAATTGTCCTTAAGAGGGAAGGAGTTAAGCCTATCAGCATAAGCCTAGGGTGAACTTCGTCAGAAGTGATCAGGGAAAGTGGCTTTTTTTTTTTTTGCTCTAAAATTGTTTCCCTAGACCAGCAAATTTAGGGGGGCTGTTAGATATTATTCTAACCCAGGGGTGGGAAACCTGTGACCTCAAGACCATAGGTCCTTTAGGTCCTCAAGTGTGATCCTTCCAGGTTCCTTACCCTTGTTCTACCCTGATATCACTCTCTCCTGCTTCCCTTAAGATAGAAATCTGTTTCCCTTGGAAAGGAATGGGCAAGATTTCAGAGGTATCTATCAGTCCTTGTCCTTATACTTCTTGTCTATATGTTTAGACATTCTACACCAATGAGACATTCAGCATGGCCATATACGTACCTTAACCTTCCTTGAGATTCTGGTGCAGACGGAAGAAGGATGTGACTTAAGCTGTCTCTACTGAGGATAACTTTATCCTTCCATTCACCTAGGTTTTCAACCTCATAGTAAACTTTGAATTCTCTGTTGTATTCCAATATCTGATCAGTTGTTAAATATTTTTGACACTATCTCTTGCAAAACTCTTGACTCTGGTCTAGCCCCTTTTCTCCATGTGGCCACCCCTTCCCCCTCAGATTTAGACCTTTATCACTTCTCACCTAAACTATCCCAGTGGCCCCAAGGGCTTGTTTCCTGGTCACCAGTTTCTCCCTTCTCCATTCCATCTTCCACACAGCTGTCAAAATGATATTCCCAAAGTACACTTCCCTTCTCAATACACTCTACTGATTTCCTTCTTTCCTAGGATCAGAGAGACTCTTCTGTTTGTTATTTAAAACTCTTCACAATGAGACTCCAGTCCATTTCCCCCAGACTTATTGCATATACTCTCATTCATGTGCTCCAAATTAAAAATCTCCAATCAAACTGGCCTATTTGCTTTTCTTCATATACAACATTCCACCTCCCATTTTTGGGTCTACATACAAGTTGACTTGAATACCTAGAATATATTTCTTCCTCACCTCTGCCCCTTCAAATTCTGACCTTCAAAGTTTAGGTCAATCATCACCTTCTTCTGAAATTGCTATGTATTCATTTATGTGTACATGCTCTTATTCCTGCTAGAATGTAAACCAGTTGAGGGAAAGGACTGTTTTGTTTATATCTTTCTATCTTTAGAACCTAGTACAACACCTGATAGACATTTGGCTAAAATTTGCTGATGGATTGCTTGATTAGCCATAACTACCAGTTTTGTGTCAAAGGTGAATTCAATTAACATGCCCTCTACATTTTTATCCCAAGTCACTGGGATGGTAAATTTGCTGTTAAAATTTTCCATTAAACAGGGCAAAGACAAGTGCCCTGCGACACTCTACTGGAGACACCTTCCAAGTTCTGATTGAATCCCAAACAATTACTCTTAGAGTTTGGCTTTTCAACCCATTCCATATCCATCTGTCTTATCATAGAACCTATACCTCTTTGTCTTTTCTACAATAAAACTAAGTGTCTCCAAAGTTTCAGTGCAGTTTGAAGCTCTTAAGACTGAAAACTTTTGGGACATGCAGCGGTATAAGTTACTTTATTAAATGCTTTTTTGAAAATGTTTTTGAAATCTATATAAACTATATTCACAACATTCTCTTGCTTTTTCCATTTAGTAACCCTGTCAAAAAAAGGAAAAGAGGTTATTCTACAGTGTCTGTGGTTCTTCAAGTATTCTCTGTGATATTTCAGCTCTCACTATTGGTGACTCAGCAATCACTTCTGCCAGTTTTTTTCTATGTTGGAGAATGTAATAATTCTGAATTCTTTAGGTACAGTTATGTGTTCCCTTAAAATGTTCTTATCTTAGGTAGTAACACTGCTATTTCTGTCCTACCATTTCCATCACAAATGTCATTATTTCTGACAAAGAAAATAGAAGTAACTGTAACGACTTCTATTGGTTTTTCCTGATTATTAATTTATAATAGTAATTTACTATGTTAGTAATTTTTAAACAGTAATTTTAATTTAAAATTATTATCTTTTAAAAAGTAAATTTAATTTAAATTAAATAGGAATTTAAAATAGTAAATTACTAGAAATAGTAAAAATAGTAACTAAAATTAGTAATTACTAATAGTAAGAAAATGTAATAGAAGTAAACTAAAGTAGCTTCAGAACTTCTTTCTAAGGAGAGTTAACTCTACCCTGTCCATACTGTCAGGGTCCTTTCCCTTATCTTATCATCCTCTCTACCTACTAGAGCCAAAACCCCTCTTTTGGTTATTTTTGGCTTTCCCCAAAGCCTCAGCCCATTTTCAACTTTAGTGCTACCAATAAATCCTTTTGTTGCCAATCTGGGTATTCATTCTTTGTAACACACTGTTGTTGCCATGTTTTGTAGATGTCTTTAAAAAAAATCCACTCTGGTATGTGAGTTACTTTGCATCCGCATCAGACTCTTCAGACCACTCCCATTTTTTTCATCCTTTTTTGTGTCTTCAAAATTTCCTTCTTGAAAAGTTTCCCATCCCTCCTGGGATCACTTCAATTTTAATCCATGGGATCTTGCTAGCCTTCTTCTAAAGCAGTGGTTCTCAACCTGTGGGTTATGTTTGATTTAAATACATCCTGCATATTGGATATTTACATTACGATTCATAATAGTAGAAAAATTACAGTTATGAAGTAGCAACAGAAATAATTTTATGATTGGGGGTCACTACAACATGAGGAACTGTATTAAAGGGTTGCAGCATTAGGAAGGTTGAGAACCACTCTTCTAAAGCCTTTGAAACCTGCTTTCCCCAAATCAAGGGTGCATATTATATAGGGTACCTTTAATTCTTTCACCTATTCTTGTTGGGTTTGTGCCCATTCAAATTTTTCTTTGAGGCTTTGTTTATAGCTGTTTAACTATTGTTGATTTTTTTCCCCCTGAGTTTGTGTCTTGGTCTTCTCTGCCACTTTAGTAGCATTTTATGATTAAGTTATTTGTTGTTGTTATTTGCACATTTTTCTAGCTTATTTCTTGACTTTGAACCTTATGTTAAAGTTGGGCTCTGCTCACCTGAGGGTGTGCAAACTGTGTCTCTAGCTTTAAACTTTTTCATGCTACTATTTTTTGAAATTAGTTCTGGGGGTCTGCAGGTTTTGAGTGTTTCTAAGGTGGTATGATCTGTGGAGAGGTGTGATCCACTGCTCTCCTGGTCTGCACTCTGGTCTTTACCCAGGAAGCGTGCTTCGTTCCCTGCAACCACCAGCACTAGTACTCCTCCTGGCCCTTGAACTGTGACTAGTTCCCATGCTTTCTTGCCATCATAAGTGCTAGTTCTCCTCTGTGCCTTGGGACTGTGATCAGGATCCCTAATCCCTTGTGACTAACTACAAGTGGTTTTTTCTACCTTGGAACAGTAACCCAGAACTACGTATAAGCAACAGGGCTACCAATCAGCACTAGTGGCAACTAATGTCAGCTAAGGGTTCCCTGTGTTCTCTTTCTGACCCGTTGTCCAACCCACTTACCATCTCTAGTTTCAGAACTGCAGAAGCTGCTGCTGCCGCTACTCCCACCACTGTCTCTGTTGCCTCCAGCACCCATTGTTGGTACTGGTGCCAGGCTCTAGGTTGGCTCCAATGTCATAGACTTCTGCTGACCTCCTAAGTTGTATTGGGTTGTAAAAATGTCTGACTCTGACCTTTCATTGGCTTGGCTACCTCAAAATTTGGTTTGAGGGATTACTTTAAAGTTACTTGGATGGGAATATTATGAAAGTTCAGCTAGGTCACTACCTGTACTCTGTATCCTGGCTCTGACCTCTAACTGCCAAATCTTTTTTTTTGGAGGGGGAAGACAGGGCAATTGGGGTTAAGTGACTTGCCCAAGGTCACGTAGCTAGTATTAAGTGTCTGAGGGTGGATTTGAACTTAGGTCCTTCTGACTCCAGGGCAAGTATTCTATTCACTGTGCCACTTGGCCATCCCTAACTGCCAAATCTTAATCGTTAAATAACCTCTTTTTGGTTTT
>JAQQSW010004259.1:0-14483 GCA_028646575.1 Pseudocheirus occidentalis
GGATGATACTTTAAAAGGTGAAATTCTGAGGTGGGAGAGGACTAGAATGACAGGAGACAAGGGAGAAGCAAAATGGGGTTAATCATCCCATATAAAAGAGGCAAGGGATAATTGTTACAACTTTACTTTCAATTACTCTCATTGAATTTGGCTTAGGAATGGCTTAGGAAGGAATGACATAAATTCTAAACTGGATATCATGCCACACAGGAGAGTAGGAGGCATGGGGATGAGAGGCATGATGACAGAGGGGAGGGCAGGGTCTGGGGGAAGGGATGCTGGAAGCACACAGTTCAGTAAAGGGACAGGGACAGGGTAGAGAACAGAACAAGGAGGGGAGGGATACAAAGGAGGGACATATGATCACTGTCACAATATGTCCACTGTGAAAATGTCCTGTGCAATTACACATGCACAGCCTGTGTTGAATTGCTTGTCCTTCCAGTGGGGGTGGGTCACAAGGGAGGAACCTAAAGGATCTAGAATTTAAAGCTCTGCAATACATGCAAGTAGGAATTAAGATATACCATGGCAGGGGTAGGGAGACTCTCCCTTCCCTATCAGAACGTTAGAGAGCAGATCAGGGGAGGGGCTCTACAATGGGATTGCTGTTTGGGGGTTGGGGTAGGGAAAAGATGGGGAGAAAATTTGTAATTCAAAAATCTCATGAAAATGAACAATGTAAACAAGAAAACAAATAAAAAATTTAATAAAAAAAAGAAAGAAGGGAAATGGAGTTTAATAACTACATAATTTGACCCTCTCCTTTTTGAGATGAGGAATCAAAGTCCCAGGAAGCTTTTGTGACTTATGCAATTAAGTGACCTGCTTTTGAAGGGCAAAACTAGGAATCACACCAGGTCCAGTGACTCCAAACTCAGTGTCCTTTCCACTACACGTTGCCTACCTTTCATAGGGCTTTGATTTCTGCCAAGAGAAAAATGCCCTAAGCATTCTCTGAGTCTGGTGTGGGAGAGATGCTCTCCAGGTCCCGGGTCTCTGCATCTTCATATCTCCATTTTCCAATTCTTTCTCCAATGGGGACTCTCCACAGGGAGCTTGAGGAAATTTTGGAAACCCAGGTCTTAACATCACTACTCAATTTAAAATAACCACCCCATGCTTAAAGGAAAGGCTTAGAGGATACTAATTTGAATCTAATTTTTAAAAGCAGATGCCTGCTTGGCCTTAACTATACTTACATTCCAGACACCAATTTTATTTCTAAATCACATTTGAGATAGGATCAGGTCTAGCAACTTTGTTCTGAACATTATATTATTTTATATTTCAGCAGCTCTGTTCTTTGCTGTAGAAGTTAAATTTGCCACTCAGTTTTTGAAACGAGATTCTTTAGTGTTTCTCTTTTTGGTAAATTAAATCTAGTATCAGTCTGGTTTTCTCCAAAAGTGATGAGACCAGAAAATGTCAGTGAGCTTGCAAGTTACAAAAATGTTCCCTGGCATGTGTCAGTGACCTAAACAACAAATCTTCTTCTAACCATAATCTCAATGATAGAAGCATCTGTAGATTGATTAAGTCAAATCACAGAAATCATTTTCTACCAGGAGTTATAATGAAAGTGAAAAGCATTTAATGACATTTGGGAAGCTATAAATTATAGACTAATTGTGATTTTTAATTTGACTTCCCAAAATGTACTCATTAATTTCAAAAGCCCATTTTGAGAAGCTGCCATGTGCATATTACACTCTGCTCAAAATACAGCAGTTATAGTAGAGGTAAGAACCAGGGACAGAAGGAAAGAAACCAGGCATATGGAACTCAACTCCCTTAAAATCTGGCTTCTGTCTTAAAGGCTCTTAAAACTACCATCTCCAAAGTCACTAATGAATTCTTAATTTCCAATTTTTGTATATTTCTTCTACAGTTTTTCTCCTTCACTTTCCTGTCATTTGACATTGTTGACACCATCTTCTATATACTTTATCCTCCTACAGTTTCAGTGATCCTTCTCTTTCTTAATTGTCCTGCCTGCTACTTCTTGCTGTCTCTTCTCTGTCTCCTTCCCTTGTTCACCTTTTTCTTTCTGCTTCCTATCTATCAGAGTTGTTATGCCCCCAAGTTCTCCTCTTCAGTCCTTTACTCTTAAAATCTTTTGTGAATGTTCAGCTACTCCCATGGCAGCAATTATTATCTCTCTGAAGATGACAGCTCAGTTTCCACATGTATCCAGAATTTCCAATTGTTTTTTGAAGGTCTCTAGTTGGGTGTCCCATCAGAATCTCAAACTCATCATGTGAGAAGCTGAATTCATCTTCCATCTAAAAAGCCTGCTCATATTCTCAATTTCCCACCATTTTTCCAGTCTCTCTTGCTGTTCAAAACCACCATTGACTTTTACACTCTTCTTAACCCTACTTCTAATTTTCCAGATCCAATGAGTTCTACACATATTTTCTTTTCTTTCTGTCTCATTTCTTCTCCCAAATACTGATGACTATAATGGAATATGATTGCTATATAAGAAATGTTAAGCAGGGGAGGGCAGAGCCAAGATGGTGGCATAGAAGAAGCAAGGTTCTGCAGCTCCCACATAGCCACCTCAAATACCCATAAAATGTGACTCTAAACAAATTTTAGGGCTCCAAAACTCACAATAATACAGAATAACACATATCCTGCTGAAGGCAGCTCATCACGAAGGGATCATCACAGCATGTTGGGAACCAAAAACCAGACTAACATGAAACAGCAGTTTGGCCCCAGAGTGGCCAGGATGAGCTGAAGCTGGAGCCTTCAGGAGAGTAGATCAGAAGCAGCTGTGGCAGTTTCCAGAATTATCAAGCCAGAAGAAAGGAGGACAAAGTGAAAGGTCAGTGAAAGTCAGCTAAATTTGGGGGAGAAAAGCAGTCTGGCTAAACTGCCTCTGGGGCGAGGAAGGGGCAGAAGTAGTGGGCCTGCAGCTGCCCCTACATGGATATTTCAGAGCTCCCAGTTTGCAGACAAGCGATCCTTCAGAGGTTGTCAACATCAGCAGGAAAAGAAAGCAAAGTAAGAGAAGCAACCAAACTCTAGAATCCTTTTGGGGGACAAAACGGATCAAAACATGGAATGGGAGGAAGACAACACAGTCAGAACTCCCATAGCAAAAGCTTCTAACAAACATGTAGACTGCCTACAAGCCATAGATCAGTTTAAGAAAAATTTTGAAAACCAAATTAGAGGGGTGGAGAAATATTTGGGAAAAGAAATGAGAATGATGCAAGAAATTCATGAAAAGAGAGTCAACAACCCAACTGAAAAAATAACACCTTAAAAATAGATTAATTCAAATGGTAAAAGAGGGCCAAAAAGCCAATGAGGAGAAGAATGCCTTAAAAAGGCAAATTTGCCAGATAGAAAAAGAATCTCAAAAGCTTTCTAAAGAGAATAATTCCTTCAGAATTCAAGTGGAACAAATGGAAGCAAATTACTTTATGAGAAATCAAGATACTATTAAACAAATACAAACAAATGAAAAAAAAATAGAAGGCAATGTGAAATATCTCCTTGAAAAAAACCACTGACCTGGAAAATAGATCCAGGAGAGACAATTTAAAAATTATTGGACTACCTGAAAGCTATGATCAAAAAAAGAACATAGAAAGCATCCTTCAAGAAATTCTCAAGAAAAATTTCCCTGATATTTTAGAACCAGAGGGCAAAATAGAACTTGAAAGAATTCACTGATCCCCTCTTGAAAAAGATCCCCAAAAGAAAACCCCTAGGAATGTTATAGCCAGGTTCCAGAGTTCCCAGATCAAGGAGAAAACATTACAGTCTGCCAAGAGGAAGCAATTTGAATACTGTGGAAACACAATTAGGATAATTCAGGATCTGGTAGCTTCTACATTGAGGGATCAAAGGGACTGGAATATGATATTATGGATATCAAGGGAGCTAGGATTAAAATCAAGGATCACCTACCCAGCAAAACTAAGTGTAATGTCCCAGAGGGAAATATGGTCATTCAGTGAGGTGTAGGATATTCAAACATTCTTGCTGAAAAAACCAGAACTGAAAAGAAAATTTGACAGTCAAATACAAGAAGCATGAGAAGGTAAACATGGAAAAGAAATCACAAGGAACTTATCAAAGTAGAACTTTTTACATGTCAACATGGAAAAATTATAATTGTAACTTATGAAACTTTTTTCAGTATGAGGATAGGTGAAGGGAATACAAATATATACATACATATACATACACATATGTCTATATAGGAGTGTTTATGTATGTGTATGAACACGTATCTGAGTATGTGTATATCTGTATACATAGTGGGCACAGAATCAATTTGATAGGAATAGATGATGTTTAAAAGGTGCAATTCTGATGTGGGAGAGGATTAGAATGAGAGGAGACAAGGAGAGACAGAATGAGGTCAATCATCTCATATGGAAGAGGCTAGGGATAATTGTTATGTTGGAGGGGAAGAACAGGAAGGAAATAGGGAAAGGGTCACCTTTACGCTCATTGAATTTGGCTTAGGGAAGGAATGACATAAACTTAGAACTGGGTATCTTGCCACACAGGAGATTAGGAGAGATAGGGATAAAAGTTGGGATTATGGAGGAGAGGGCAGGGTGGAGTGGGAGAAGGTTGCTGGAAGCAGACATTTCTGTAAAGGGACAGGGACAGGGTAAAGAATATAACAAGGGGAGGGAGGGATAGGAAGGAGGGACATATAGTTAGTCTTTCACAATATGTCTATTGGACATATTGTCTAGAATATCAGTCTAGAACTTAAAGTTTTATAATTAAATGTTAATATATATATATATACCTGTGTATATATATATATAATTATAGTTATCATTTATCATTATTATTATTATTATTAACTACATGAAACTGGGAATTAAGATTGACAGTCATTGGGGTAGGGAGATGCATCTTCCCCTTCTGGAAAGTCAGAAGAGAAATGGGGGAGGACATAGGAGGGACCAGATCAGAGGAGGGATTATACAATGGGATGGCTATTTTGGGGTGGTGGGTGGGGAAAAGATGGGGAGAATATTTGTAACTCAAAATCTCATGGAAATGAATGGTGTAAACGAGGAAATAAATAAATTTGACTAAAAAAAAAAGAAAACTGGTGAGGAAGGAGTTCTACCAAATTCTTTTTATGACACAAATATGGTGCTGATATCTAAATCAAGGAGAGACAACATGGAGAAATAAAATTAGAGAACAATCTCCCTCATGAATATAGATGCAAAAATTTTAAATAAAATATTAGCAAAAAGAATACATCAACATATCACAAGAATAATACATTTTGATTGGGTTGGATTTATTCCAGGAATGCAAGGATGGTTCAGTATTAGGAAAACCATCAGTATCATTGATCAAATCAACAATAAAACTAGCAGAAACCATATGATTATCTCAATAGATGCAGAAAAATCTTTTGACAAAATACAACATCCATTCCTACTAAAACACTAGAAAGTATAGGAATAAATGGAGTTTTCCTTAGAATAATAGGTAGCATCTACTTAAATCCATCAATAAGTATTATATGTAATGGGGATGAACTAGAAACATTTCCAATAACATCAGGGGTGAAGCAAGGATGTCCACTGTCACCCCTTTTATTCAATCTGGTACTAGAAATGTTAGCAGTAGCTATTAGAGAAGAAAAAGCAATCAAAAGAATCAAATTAGGCAAAGAGACTAAGCTATCACTCTTTGCAGATGACATGATGATATACTTGGAGAATCCTAGAGAATCAAGTAAAAAAAAAACACTTCTTCAGACAATAAATAAATTTAGCAAAATTGCAGGATGTAAAATAAATGCACATAAATCCTCAGCATTCCTATATATTTCCAACAATGTCCATCCAACAGCAAGATATAGTAAGAGAAATCCCATTTAAAATTACAGTAGACATTATAAAATATTTAGGAATCTACCTGCCAAAACAAACCCAGTACCTTTATGAACACAACCACAAAACACTTTTCACACAAATAAAATCAGATCTAACTAATTGGGAAAACATCGATTGCTCATGGCTGGGTTGAGCTTATATAATAAAAATGACAATTTTACCTAAATTAAATTACATATTCAGTGCCATACCAATCAATATACCCAAAAATGGCTATATAAAACTAGAAAAATTAGTGACTATATTCATTTGGAAGAGCAAAAGGTCCACAATATCAAGGCAATTAATTAAAAGAAATGCTAGGGAAGGTGGCCTAGCCATATCACATTTTAATCTCTTTCATAAAGCAGCAGTCATCAAACCTACTGACTAAGGAATAGAGTAGTGTATCAATGGAATAGATTGGGCACAAAAGACTCAGTAGTCAACAATTATAGTAATATATTGTTTGATAAGCCCAAAGTCTCCAGTTTTTGGGAAAAGAACTCACTATTTGACAAAAACTTCTGGGAAAATTGGAATATACTATGGCAGAAATTGGGCATAGACCATCATCTATTTCTGTACACCAAAGTCAAGTCTAAATGGGTGCACGATCTATGTATAAAGGCTGATATTATATGTAATCTGGGGAAGTAAGGAATAGTTTTCCTGTCAGGTTTATGGAGTAGGGAAGATTTTTTGAACAAAGAAGAGTTAGAGAGCATTATAAAATGCAAAATGGATAATCTTGATTACATTAAATTGAAAAGTTTCTGTACAAACAAAGCCAATATAACCAAGATTAAGAGGGAAGTGTGAAACTGGGAAAGAAATTTTATAACCAGTATCTCTGATAAAGGCCTCATTTCTAAAATATGCAGGGAATTATGTAAAATCTATAAGAAAACAAGTCATTCCCCAATAGATAAATGGTCAAAGGCTATGAACAGGCAATTCTCAGAGGTAGAAATTAAAGATGTCTATAAGCATATGAAAAAATGCTCTAAATCACTCTTTTTTTTAACCATTGTTCAGGTTTTTTTTTATTGTCTTGTATTTTTGGCTCCTGAGGCAAAAATCAATTGTCCAAGTTTTGCTGTTAATATGAGGGGCCAACATACCATCAGACACACCTACTTGGTTTTGCTTCTTTGGCCCAAGTGTCTTTGCATGAATAAAAAAATTCTCAATCATGTTCCTAGCAACTATATAGCAACACATTTAACTTCTAGGATGTTCAGAAAGACTAGGTACTGTCCAACTCTACCACCAGTAGCACATCAGGGGGTCATGACTGGGGAATAAAGTCACTAATCCTCGTTGGGGGGAAGCTGGATAAAGATTTATGCAGAATACTTTCACCTCAATGAGGGAGCCTACTCTATAGATGTGTTAAAGGGGTCAGGGGAGAGGGAAAGGAAGAAGTGACAGAATGGAATAGAGTACCAAACCAAGAGGTGTGAGTGAGGCATTCAATAACTCAAGATGGTGATTGCACTTTGAATAATCTGTGCTTCCTTTCTACCTCAACCCTCAGCTCCCTGACTTGTCCCAGGAGGCTGCTTAAAAACTTACTTTATGCATCACTGGAGAGAAGGTACCAGAGGCCAGTTCAATAGGGATGACAGAGTAAATGGAAACCACAGAGGAGAGTAAAACAAGTATAACGACTCATTCATATTTAGTGCCCTCTTGGATCAGCACCAAACCAGAAGGGCCAAGTTTTCCGAATCGTCAGGAAACATGAATTTACTTGACCTGAATAGGACTACAGGTAATTGGATGGAAAGTTTGCAGTCTGGAATTTGTTAGGATGGTGAGTGTTAAAGATAAGGAAAGTTCCCATCTCACCAAGAATTCTTGCACCGCACCATGTCCATGAGGTTCAATAACTCTACTGATGATGCTTTCTTTAGACATGATTCTTCCCATGAAAAGGGACTGTCATCTGTTCAGACATAGCCAAGGCAGTAAACTTCACATTCAAGCTAGCAGCAGTTCCTTCTTTACATGATCTCCATCCTGATACTCGAAGGAGAATCTCAAACACGTCTGATCAATGACTTTTTTCATGGTGGTTGCCAGAAGGTAATAAAAATTTCACTTTTTACTCAAGTATTGTAAGGGTGAGGTTAGACCATTGTTGAGAAACCACATGAGAAGTTCAAAAGCTAAAAGGATCCAAACAAATGAGAACAGTACAAATCTGACTGTCACCTAGAGCAGGAAACAAGAAGTAGCACCTGGATAAGAGACATAGACACACATCAGGCCAGTGGATGAATTCTGGGTGGCACCTGGCTTTCCACATCACATCCCACAGAATGAGGAAGAGAACAGAGCAGTGTGCTACAGGGAGAAATACTGTAGACATGTGAACTTAAGGTCTGAAGAAAGCAAGTTAGGGCAAACCCTTTGTATGTCCAAGTAGACACTGTCGTACTCACAACTTTACATTAGTATAGAGAAGAAAGCAGCAGAACAGTTATATCAGGTTAGAATGACTGTTGTTTTGGGGAGAGGCTTCCACCATGGGAAGCTGCTGCTGAAGATCCCTTAGTCACTCATGGGAAACCCTCTACAAAGCCACATAGAAACTATTTTTGTCATCCAGGTAGTGCCAGCCAATGAGTCCAATTTCACAATCTGCACGGACCAGAAATTTGATGTTCCCCACATCTTTGATGAAGCCCTGTAATGGTAATGGAATTTGGAGATGCCCTTGAATTGACTTGGCTTTTGGGTTGAGTGTTAAGACCCAGAGCTTGTGAATTCCACTTGTGGGATGGATTTGTTGACGTGAAGAGAGGGGGCTGACCTGGGAGGAGCCATGAATGGAAAGGAAGGCTCAAGCCCAGAGAAAGCCAGAAGAAGAAGTACTTTTGGGAGAGTACTTTTTGTCCAGCATCATGAAGCCTGAGTTGCTGTTGAGAGCCCATTGGAGCTGCCCAGGACTTTTGAGGACTGCTACCTGGAGCTGCATTGCTGTGATGCCGGTATTTTGTCTGTCTGCTTTGATGCTGTTTTTCCAGATTCACCTGATGGTAGACAGTGCCGCTGTTGTAGAGGTCTTAGAACCTGGCTGTTGTTGCAGAAGCCCTGAAGAAGGTCTTTCTTGTTGTATGCTCACAGAAATCCTGGTAGGGGGCCTCAGGGGTTCAGGGACTGTTCTACTGGCAGAATGTGACTTAATAAGGACACTGACTTTGCTGAGCCTTGTCTCCCCAGGAACTGAGATTGCCAAGGGCTTGCCTCAAGTGAAGATGAAAGAAGGGCCCTTCCTTGGCCTTTCCCTGGGGAGATGTTATCTTGACCTTGTTATGGTTTAAGGGTGGATGGCCTTTTGTGCTCTCCTGCTCCCTTTTGAGAAAGTACTTAATGTTAATGGATGGTAGTCCAGGGGTGGGAAACTTTTGGCCTTTTTGTAAGTATACTTTGTTTATGATTGGAAACTTATCTCCATTTGAGAAGAACTCTCTCCACTTGAGTAGAGACTTTGACTGACTAAAAGACTGTACTGTCTAGGGGTGGAGTAGTCTGATCTCCATTTGAGAACAGACTTAAATGACTGCACCCTCTAGGGGTGGAATAGTCTGATCTCCATTTGAGAAGAGACTTTGACTAAAAGCATGTACTGTCTATGGGTGGAGTAGTACCTGGACTGAATGAAGAACTTACTAGTGAAATGTTTGAGTTATACTGTATTTTGACTTTCTCTGTTCTGTGAATGTTTGCTGAATAAATGGGTTTTGCTGTGCTGGTAATCTGAACCTTGGAAGTTGCCTTTGCTTGGCATTACAAGCCCACATTCTCAAAGGTGAACATGTCATCAACCAGCCAGTGTTCTTGAAGGAAGTCACCTTTTGGGTTGCTGCCATCAACCAGAGCTGGTTTCTTCCTCATGGAGGGAAGGAACAGCTGTCTGCATGAGAAGAAAGTGGCCCCAGGCTGCAATACCCGGGATCCACAGGGCTGACACAGCACAGCTTTCCTGTTTTGGCCTTCAGCTGACACTAGCTCATTCATCTGCTCCTCTGTCTCCACCGTGTGGCCGCTGCCACCGCCACTACTACTTCCTTTAGCCGCCTCTGTGCAGGTGCAGACTGGCTCCTCTAAATCACTCTTGATTCAAGAAATGCAAATCAAAACAACTTTGAGGTACCACATCTCAGCAGTCAGATTGGCTAAGATGACAAAACAGGAAAAAGACAAATGCTGGTGAGGATATGGAAATATTGGAACACTAATGCATTGTTGGTGGAGCTATGAACTGATACAACCATTCTGGACAGCAATATGGAACTATGCCTAAAGGGCTATAAATAATTGCTTACCTTTTGACCCAGTAATACCACTTCTGGGGTTGTACCCCCAAATAGATCATAGAAGTTGGAGGAAGACCTATATGTACAAAAATATTTATTGCAGGTCCCTTTGTGGTGGCAAAAAACTGGAAATTAAGGGGATGCCCATCAATTGAGGAATGATTAAACAAGTTATGGTACATGAATGTAATGGAATACTATTGTGTTATAAGAAATGGGGAGGAGACTGTCTTCATATTCACCTGGAGAGGCTTATACAAACTGATGCTAAGTGAGAAGAGCAGAACCAGGAAAAATTTGTACATAGTCACAGATACATCATATGTGTGACAACCAACCTTGATAAACTGGACTCTTCTCAGCAACACACAGTTATAAGACAACTCTACAAATCTCAGGATGGAAGGATTAAGAGAAAGATTTAGAAAGAACAGTTTAAATGGAGACTGAAGCAATCTACATGCTATTGTTCTTTTTCTTTTTTGATTCTCCTTTTTTCCCATTGTTCACTCCATTGGTTACAACCCTTCTATAGAAACAGACTAATGCCCAGTGTGAAAGTATTTGCAGATCCTGTACTTGATTGCATGCTGCCATGGGCAGGGGGGTGGATATTGTAGAGAGAGGGGAGAAAATTTTAAACTCAAGGGATTGTGGAAATGAATCTTGTGAAACTGTAAACTAAAAGTAAACAAATCAATTTAATTTTTAAAAAATGAAAAGAAAAACTACAAATATCTTAGTAAAAATAAAATATCATTCTAAAAAACTACAAATACCCTTATCACCACTCACCTGCCTTCAATCTAGTCCCTAATGCTCACCAAAGCATACTTCACAAAAATTTATTCTAATTATTTTTTCTAATGCGCTGATCTATCATTTCCCCTATCAAAAATGCTTTAGTAGTTCCCTATTATATATAAGGAAAATTAATGATAATAACTCATATTTGTTGTTCTTTAAGTATCATAGGAAAATAAATTTAGAGCTAGGAGGGATCTTAGAGGTCATAAAGTCTCACCATCTCATTTGACAAAATAAGAAACGAGTCATAGAAATTTTATATACCTTGACTGTGGTCACAGGGCTGGGAAGTACCAGAGGCAGAATTTAAATCAAGATCTTCCTGCTTTTAGGTCCAGCACTTTAACCAGCATAGTACACTGCCTATCACAGGAAGTAGAGATAACAAGTGAATTTAAATCTAGGTCCTTTTACTCCAAATAGAATACTTGGAAACTATCCAACATCACCTTGCTATGCAAAGAATTTTCCTCATATCAACCCTGAAAGGTAGGAAACAAAATATCTTTACCCATACTTTCAGATGGGGAAACTGTGGCACAGAGAAGTTAAGTGACTGGACTAGGTTCACACAGTTAGTGTCAGAACTAGGAATCTAATTCAGATCCCCTAACACCGAGTCCATTGCTATGGCATCAGGAAGATATAATTTCAAATATGGCCTCAGAATTTAACCCTTCTTACAACTCAGTTTCTTTGCCTGGAATATGGATTCAAAATGCTGTTGTGCCTTCTAATGCACTAAAAATGTCATATACTGTAAATGAACTAGGTCCCATAAAGAATTAGTGATTGAGTCAACATTACATCTGAAGTCTCTTGATTCCAAGTCCAGCTCCCTTTCTAATTCTTTATTTCCCTTTCTCCCCTTGCTTCTATCATATGGCAACACTTGTGACCCTAGGCATGCCATGTTACCTCTGACTCAGTTTCCTCAACTGTAAAATGAGAAGACTAGTACCCACTTCTTAGGGTTGTTAAAAGAATCAAATGAGATATTTGTTAAGTGTTTAACACAGTGCCTAACACATAGGAAGCACTTAAATGCTTGCTTCTTTCCTTCCCATTATATGCTAGTCTCCTTCCCCTAATATAATTCCCTAGCCTAGTGTTTGAGATTCTCTGCAATCTGACTCTAACCTATATTTCCAATCAATTATCTCTCCCCTTTACACAATATATGTTCCAGTAAACTGGACTGCTGAGTATACCTTAATTTTTCACTAAAAGCTAGCTAACTAAAAGCAGTTAACAGGTCAAATAATATTTGGAACAGCTGGGTGGTGCAGTGGATAAAGTGTCAGATCTGAAGGCAGGAAGATTCTTCTCCCTAAGTTCAAATCTAGCCTCAGCTATATGCCTATGGTCATATAACTTACTAGTTATATGACTGTCGGCAAGTCATTTAACCATATTTGCCTCACTTTCCTTATCTGTAAAATAAACTGGAGAAGGAAATTGCAAATCATTCTAGTATCTTTACCAACTAAACCCCAAATGGGGTCATAGAGAGTCAGAACCAAAATGATTGCACAAGATAAAACATTTGCACTCAAATTCCACTTTTCTCACTCACTTATTTGCTTACTGACCATTTATTATCTCCAGTATGCAAGATATTTAACCCTTCTTAAAACTTAGTTTCTTTACCTGGGATATAGATTCAAAATTCTGTTGCGCCTTCTAATGCACTAAAGCTGTCATATACTGTAAATGAACTAGGTTCCATGAAGAATTAGTGACTGAGTCAACATTACATCTGAAGTGTCTTGATTCCAAGTTCAGCTCCCTTTCTAATGCTTTATTTTCCTTTTTCCCCTTGCTTCTATCATATCCATAGGTTGGACTCTCAGAGTTGAAAGACTGTGATCATTGGTCTGAAATTCAGGGTTCCCTCTAGACTTCTGCTAACAAGTCTTACAAAGTCGTGGGTTGCCACATTCTCATTCAACTTGTCTCTTTTCAGAGGGAATTCCAACCTCTCTGGAACAGAAAGATGAGAAGAGAATATACAGATTCACCAATGAAAGTATGAAATGGGTATCATAAACTGCTCTAGTCTCTGATAATGAGCATGAGTGTAAACTTTATTTCTACAGGTAATATTTATTTAGTTGTTTATTTATTGTTTTCAACATTCACTTTTATAAGATTTGAGTTCTAAAATTTATTCTTCCCTCCCTTCCCCACTCCCCAGGATGGTATGTAATCTGATGTTGGTTATATGTGTACAATCATATTAAATATATTTACATATTTGTCATGTTGTAAAAAAAAAGAATCAGAATAAAAAACTTGAGAAAGAAAAAAAACAAAACAGATAAGAGAAAACGGTATGCTTCAATCTGCATTCAGACTTCATATGATTCTTTCTCTGGATATGGATAGCATTTTTCATCATGAATCTTTTGGAATTGTCTTAGATCATTGCAATGTTGAGAAGAACTAAGTCTGTCAAAGTTGACCATCTCAAAATGTTGCTATTAACTCTATACAATATTCTCCTCATTCTGTTCAGTTCACTCAACATCAGTTCATGAAAATCTTTCCAGGATTTTCTGAAGTCTGCCTGCTTATCATTTCTTATGAAAAACATAGTATTCCCTTATATTCATATGCCACAACTTGTTCAGCCATTCCCCAACTGATGAGCATCCCCTCAGTTTCCAATTCTTTGCCATCACAAAAAGAGCTGCTATAAATATTTTTGTACCTGTGTGTCCCTTTCCCTTTTTATGGTCTCTTTGGGATACAGACCCAGTAGTGGTATTGCTGGAGCAAAAGGTATGCACAGTTTTATACCCCTTTGGGCATAATTGCAAATTGTCCCTCAGAATGATAGGATCAGTTCACAACTCTACCAACAATGCATTAGTGTTACAATTTTCTTTTCTTTTTTTTTATATATAGAGGATTTATTTAACACAAATAAAAATATGCAAAACTTTTTACTCATTTTCTTCCCTCCTCAGTCTAGTATTTGGATTGGTGATCTTGATGGCTAGCTGAGATTCTCTCTCAACAATAACTTTCCCATTCTTAGAAGAAACATTGTGAGCAATCTCAGCACTGTACAATTTGTTGCACATCAGGAGCACTTCTAGCTCTTTCACATTGTACACTAAAAACTTCATGAATCCACTTAGTAGCATGTGTTTTGTCCTCTTGTTGCTTCCATAACCAATATTGGGCATCAAGATCTGGCCCTTGAATTGCCTTTGCACCCTGTTGTCAATGCCATTTGGTTTATGCCAGCTTCTCTTGATCTTGACATGTCTGTCAAACTGGTGCTGGATGGATGAACTTCTTGGTCCTCTTTTTGATTTTAGGCTTCCATAGGGGTCTTAGGGTGGGTATGTGTAATGGTAATTAATTTGTTTGATCAGATGTTAAGTAGATCTTAGTAACCTAGTGTTAAGTATAGAACTCTGTCCATTGGTGAAAAGGTGTGAATTCCCCCCCTCCC
>JAQQSW010004260.1:0-14483 GCA_028646575.1 Pseudocheirus occidentalis
TCCCTCCCCTTCCCTTCCCTTCCCTTCTTTCCCCTTCCCTCCTCCTCTCTTTTCTTTTCTTCTTTTTCCTCTCTACACACTTGATATCATCTGATATAAAGAATTCAATATCATCTCTGTGCACAATTTTCAAATCTTATCTATCCATTCCATATAACCTGAATCCCAATCCCACATCATTAACTGTCCATTTGACATCTTAACCTGAGATATCCAATCAACATCTCAATGTAAGTCAAGAAGTCCCAAACTGAATTGTTTCTACCCTATCCCCTCACCTACTCTTTCTCCAAACTTTGATCTTTCTGCTGGTCAAATCCCACATTCAGTAAGTGACACCATTCTAGTTCTCTTCACTGCTAATGCTTATTGACTGGTTGTTGAAGATGAACTGACCTTTTATCACTCCAAATCAAAATCACATAATTTTCTTCGACTCTTCCTTTTTCTTCCCCTTCAAATTCTGCTGTCATCTAATCAGTTGGTAAGCCATATGGATTCTACTCGCACAGATCATCTTCCTAAGATAGTTATTATCAGGTCCCTCCCCTTTTGAAAAACCAACAGGTGCTCCCTATTGCCTCTAGGAGAAAATCCAAACTCTTCAGCCTGGATTTTAAGACCCTTAACAATATGACTTCCCCTTCCCATTGCCCTTCCAGGCTTCTGTCTGTTCTCCTTCCCAGACAAGCTGGACTGCCAGCTGTTCATTAAATTCATACATCATTCATCATCCCATTGTTTGTTTGCAGAGCACCCCACATGCTAAGTGGCATGATAGATAGAGCCAGCCCTGAAATCAGGAAGACCCTAGTTCAAATCCAGTATCAAATATTTATGGGACTCATAACCAATCACCTAACCTCTGTTTGCCTCAATTTCCTTATCTGTAAAATGAGAATAACAATACCACTTGTCTCCCAGAGTTGTTGGCAAGGAGAGAGTGAGCAAATGCACACAATAGGTCTAAATTTATCATCTCTGTAAAGCCCTAAAGTTCTATATAAATGCTAGATATTAAAATATTAGTTGTCTCCAGGCCCTAGAATATACCTCCCATCCAATCACCACCTTTTCCTCTCTGAGAATTTATGTTCCTTTAAGGTTGAGCTCAGATACTTCCTTCTCCAAGAAGCTTTCTCTAAATATCCCTCCTTATTAATGCTCTCTTTCTCCTTGGATTTTCACCTGTGCCCAAGGCCTGTTGTCCATAGAACATCAGCTCTTGGTGGGGCTGTTTAATGCTGTCCTTGTATCTCCAGAGATTGGTGTTTCACAAATATTTCATAAATGCTTGCTGCCTCGACATATATCTCATGATGTGCAATCTCTTCTTCACCTTCAAAGACTCCTGATTCCTGACTAAAAGTCATGAAGGGGAAAGTACTTAAAAAATTCCAACCACAATCAAAATGGGAAGAATTTTTACCCTGCCTTTGTTTCCTGACTTAAGCAAGAGTTCTACCTAGTCATGAGATGGTGGTGTTGGTCTCACGTGCCTGCCAGCTCCAAACTGGATCATTCAGTCAATGGCAGGGAGGATGCCCTGAGGAACCCTTACCATTTTGTGAGAGTTCTAATTGTTAGAAAGTGTTATTCTCCTGTTGCAAGAGGGGCACCATGGGTTCTAAGAGCGCAGGCCAATTGACCATGCTTTTAAATACTAGAGAGTTGTTTGAGGCACATAGAGATTGAGTGATGATTCACAGTTATACATCTAGTAACTGTCAAAGGGGCAATTGGCCCCCAACTCTTTCAGACTCTCTGTCTTCCATATCTTGTGGCCTCAACATTCCTCTTCTATAGAGGAAACTATTTTTCCCTATAATTTTTAGCTATTAGCTCTCATTCTGTTCTCTCCTGTTGAGCAAGCAAAGCAATCCAATTTCTTCAGCCCTGACTTCATCTATTTTGAGGCATCTTTCACATTAATTTTTCCCTTCAGTCTTCTTGAGGATCCATCTTGATAGATTCTTTAACTAACCTCCTGTGGGCATGTTTTGAATCCCCTTAACATCGAGGGCACACTCCCCTGGATGACCTTCAGCTTGTTAATGTCCCTTTAAAAATTACTGCATAAAGCAAAGGATCCCATGCTTTTATGGGTATGGGGAACCACTTCCTTTCTTAATGGAGGTCAAAATATTCACTACGATTTACAGTCTTAGAGAGTGTATTAGAGCACTTGACCAGCATCACATGTGTATGACAGATTTAAACCCAAGCTGTCCTGACTTTAAAGCCAGCTTTCTATTTAGTGTGCCCCACTCTCATTACCTAGACCTGAACACTTATACTCCAGGTGGCATCTGAGCAGGGTCAAGGGCTACCTAGCATTTACACCCAGATTTACTTCATTCCTTCAGTCAGTCAGCAAGCATTTAGTGAGCACCTACTATGTGCCAGGGACTTTGCTAACCCCTGGGGTTACAAAGAAAGGCAAAAGACAGTCCCTGCTTTCAAGGAGCTCAAATTCAAAGGGAAGACATATATAGACGACCTTGTATACACAAGATAAAGAAGGGTGGCTGGGAGATAGGTAATAGAATAAGGGCTTCTATATTGAGCAGATTCAAGAAAGGCACATAGTGGATGGCACAGCTTTATCCAAGACTTAGAAGAAGCCAGGGAAGTTGAGAGGCAGAGATGAGGAGGAAAAGAATTTGAGGCATGGACAACAGCCAGCAAAAATACCTCTAGTCAAGAGATGAAGTGTCCTATTTGAGCAATAGGAGTCAATATTATTTGGTCACAAGATCCATAGGGAGAGGGAGAGTAAAAATGTAAGAAGACTAGAAAGGGGCCAGCTAGGTGGCACAGTGAATAGATTGCTGGCCCTGGAGTCAGGATGACCTGAGTTCAAATGTGACCTCAGACATTTAACACTTACTCGCTGTGTGATCTTGGGCAAGCCACTTAATCCTAATTACCTTGCCTTCCCCCACCCCCAGCCTCCAAAAAAAAAAAAAGAAGAAGAAGAAGCCTGGAAAGATAAAAGGAGGTCAGGTTAAGGCCTTTCTGCTTGTCTGGTCTCTCTTGAATCCATTGCCTCATAAGGCTTGCAAAGTACTTTCATTAGATCTTAAGGAATTTTATTTGATGTGATAAGTGATAGGGAACCACTAGAGTTTCTCAAATTGGGGGATTGGCATGATCAGATTTTATCGATTTGAGAGCTGAGTGGAGGGTGGAGTAGAGGAAGGAGAGACTTGTGGTAGGCATACCTGGCAACAGCTATTGCCATAGTCCAGGTGTGAGATGATGAGGGTCTGTGCCAGGCTGGGGACAGCGTCAGAGGAGCCATCAGGCATATGGAAGAGATGCCACAGAGATGAAATTGATAGAGCTTGGCACCAAAGTGGATATGGGAGGTGAGAGAAAGAAAAGGGTTAAGGAGAAGACCAAGGTTGCCAGGTCAGGTGACTGGGAGCATGGTGATGCCTCTGACAGTACCAGGAAAGGTAAGAATAGGGGAGAAATTGGGAGGAAAGATAGTAAGTTCCATCTGGGACATTGATTTTAGTTTTTTACATGAGACATCTGGTTGAAAATGTCCAAATGGAAATTCAGTTGAAGATGTAAGTCTGGAGACTACAAGAGAGGTTAAGACTGGAGAAGCATGGAATCATCAGCACAGAGATCATATTTGAATCCTTGGGAGCTGATAGGAGCATTAAGCCAAACAAGCATTTGAAAGAAGTAGCTTCTGGCACAATTATGGTAAATGAAGAATATTATTGTCAAAGCTGGGCATTTTCTTTGGTAGACCTGTAAGACTTTTAGAGTAAGTGTTGTGTGAACTGACTCTTTAGAAAGAAACACTCTGAAGGGATGGACTAAATCTGAAGTCATTCTTTTCATTCTCAGTAACTGACCAGAAAAAAATTGAGTTGTCAGTCTATTTTTTTAAAGAACCTATGTGGATTCTTTTTGACTGGAGTACCAAATGAACTACTTGCTCATCAATGGATACAAGGCTTTGAGACTGGCATCACCTCCTCTGATGCTTGAGGCACCATGGTATCAGGGAATGAGCACTGGCTCTGGAGTCTGAGGGTATGAGTTAAAATCTCATCTCTGCCTTCTAGCTAAATGATGTTGAGCAATTCACCATTTCCTCCCACCTCAGTTTCCTCATCCATGAATGAGAGTCTTTGACTATATGGTCCTCTAAAGTCACTTCCAGTTTTAGTAGTAGGATTTTATAGAAGCAAAAATGAAATCATGAAGCTTCCTCACCTCCTCATGTCCCTTCTCCATGTCCTCTAAACTCAGCACAAGATTTTCCTAGGGGAAGCTTTTGTTCCTTCAGATATCTTGATGTTCTGTCAGCTGTCCATGTATTATCCCTAACTCTTTTGGCCTGCCAACCCTCTGTCTTTGTCTGCTTACAAATGTGGCCCCTCTCACTTCTTTATCTATGGTGACCATCTTTTGGGCTCCTGAATACTGTGAGATTTCAGGTACTTCCTTGTGGACAAGTCATTTTGGGAATAGTGCTTCAGTTTATTCAAACCCATAATGTGCCCTTTGGGTCACTTGGCATTTTGATTATTCAAAAAGTGTGGTGCTTAATGATTTGCAAAGAAGCTTGAGGTTAAATAAGTCCATTTGAACCCTACCGTGGCCATTCTTTCTGACAATAGTGAACTGTCAAGAAGAGGATGTGCCCATCTCCCTGTTCTATGCTTTGCCTGATGTTAAGTGAGAAGAATCCCAAAGGTGGTGAAGAAAGAGTGAATTTAGCAAATGACTTTTTCATCTAGCTCCAGGGCTTCTTGGTACGGTGTGCATTCATTAATGAAACAGGAAAGAATAGACTGTTCTGATAGAAAGTCTTGGAGGAGTTCTGTTCCCACTAAATGTCAGAGAGGTCACCTGGCCTTCCTTTAGTCTCATGCATCCACTCTTCTCTCCAGGGCTCATTCTGGGTCTCACCACAACAAAACCACATTTGTAAACTGGACTTTTTTTGGCATCATGGGATTTGGCCATTTGACTTCTCAGCACTTTCCAGGCTCAATTATTGAAAAAGACCCTGGTATCACCCACTATTTTTAAAAGAGAATTTTAAAAATAGCTAAGCATTGCATTTCATATCAAGTCCAATCCATCACTCTGGGCTGGCCAAGAATAAAGTTTTGGACCCAACCCAGATCTGTCTCCTACTATTTTCTTGGTGAGAGTCCACACTTGGATAGCAGAGCAGGCTGCTTGGCCAAGCAGGTTGCTCTGCAGTGGGAAAACATTGTGGGAGAGCACAAGACCATTGGTTTGGAAGCCCAGGCAAGAGCCTTGCCGTCCTGTTGGAGCCCTTTGGCATAAGGGCTGCTGGAATCCAGGATGCTTGCAATAATTGTGGCTTCCTTAACTGTCCTCACAATCACCTGTAGGTATATGTGGGAAAATGTATTTAACCAGATGGCAAGCATGTCCATCCATACCCAGAATCTTAATGGGTTAGCACAACCTAGCCAGGGTTTCAGTTGGCTGGGAATAGAATTCATTTGGGAGGCTTTGCTTTAACTCCATTGCCAACATTGCTAAGTAAGCGAAAAATGCCCCAGAATGGCCAAGATCTAGCCTCAGCCTTCACACACACACACACACACACACACACACACACGCACATGCATATGCACATGTACAAGCATGCACAAACACACATGTCCTTTCTTTCTGCTTGTCTGGCCTCTCTTGGACCCATTGCCTCATAAGACTGGCAAAGTCCTTTCCTTAGATCTTACAAACAACCCTGTGAATATGTGTGATTGTCATTCCTATTTTAGAGATAAAGAAACTGAGTCTAAGCGGGGTTCAAAGACTTGCCCAGCTGCTACTAAGTATCAAGTTAAAAGCATCTCTTAAGCTTGATTAGACGTCCTCCATGCCAAGGCCTTTTCTAAGCTCTGACAATATAACTAGAAGCAGAAGAGTGACATTCCCCGCCCCAAGGGCAGGTAAGACGTAGAAAAGGGAGCCGCAGGGGAAGTGAGGTTCAGAGAAGGTACTCAGCTCCCACAGAGAGCCAGGAGTGCAGCTGGGAGACAAGGGAAGGGTTGGGACTCCTCAAAGCTCAGGGTCTGGGGGAGCTGGCCAGTCAGGAGAAGAGGGGATCCCATGAGGTACTCGTACTGCAAGGACTCTGTACTGGAGGGCATTTCCAGGCTGAGCAAGTGTTGGGGTCTGGGAGGCCAAAACATCTCCTCTGCTCTCTGACTCCCTTCTCCCACTGGCAAGTTCTTCCCTGGGCTCTGATTTCAGCATCAGCTCTACATGTGCCATCTTCTAGCTCCCTCTGAGGTCTGATTCTGACTCTCAAGACTTCACCACAATGAACCTTCCTTCCCCAGACCCTCCCTGCTTTTCGGCGCCTTTCCCTGGGTTAGATGGAAAGCTCTTCTATGGAGGGAATGGCTTTTAGCTGACTTTTTTCTCTCCCCATCACTTAGCGAGTGCCTGGTATACAGTAAGCGCTTTGAAAAGGCTTGTACTTCTGGTCATTGCACCAAGCTGTCGCTGTAAAATGATGGGCAGCAGAAACAGGCAAGTTTTGTGACCATAACGCTGTGACTGAGCACCAGTTTCACCATTAGTTTTTGTCTGCTCTCCAAGAACAGGCCTAGCAAAACCACAAGAACAGACCGCTCCATCCTGCAGAACAGCGGTATTCAGTTTGGATCTGTTTTGTGTTTGTTTGTTTGTTTGTTTGTTTGTTTTAAGCTATTTTGCATGACTAGAGTCTAGCTCCATGCCCCTGTTTCAACTCAAATAATTGAATTTTTAAATATTTTATCCCTAGAAAAGTGCTTAACACAGAAGAGGCACTTGGTAAGTGTAAACTGAGGGAAGGCTAACTGTCAGCTGCTGGGCTTGTCTTGGCCATGGCCATCCATGACACTGATAGAAGCAAAGCTCTGCTTCTTCCCGGGAAGCCTCCCTTGGTTTTAGCAGTGATAGAAGGGTATAAAGGAAGAGAGAGGATGCTCAAAATCTCTGCTTGGGACCATTTGTCAGCACTGACTCTACAGCTGACCCTCTAAGGGAGAGATCTTTGTCTAACGACCAACAGTTGACGTACCACTACGAGACATGGTTCATGTCTGGTTCAAGCTAAATCAACACAAATTTAGTATGTCCCATCCCTGACTCCCCTCTATGACCCAGTGACAAAGGACACTAGCCTTCCTAGCCCTCCCATTTAGCTCCAACCATTACGAGGGTCTGGCTCAACCCCTTTTAGATTGAACATTCATCAATTTGACAAGGAGAGGAGAAGAGGGGAGGGGAGTATGACCACTATCATCAAATCTTTGGTCACCTGAACCAGGGATTAGAATTCTTCTCTTTAGCCTCAAAAGCCTGAACTAGGAGTTGTCTCCTGTACATTTAGTCATGGGCTGCTTCCTTTCGGGTATCTGTCCAATTAAGAATGAACTTGACCTTGTGAGCAAGGGGACAAAGCCACTGAAGGCCACCAGAGCAGTCTAGGACTTCTGCCTTCACTGGTTCCCTCTTGGGTGGCCTATTTTGCACAAGGAAGGAGCATCAAGTCCTCTTTCTGCTGTCCTTTAGCTTCTTGTGTCACAGAAATCCCAGCAGCCCCCTATCCAGCAGGGTTTATACTACCTTTCACCCAGCCCACCCCCCCCCCCCCCTTCCAGACCATTGAGGCAGAAGGCAGTCCTGAGGCCATGGTCACAGAGGAAGTTCTCTGCCCCCTCTCTTCAAGGGCCACAATGCTTCTTTAAAACTCCTTCTTCTTAACAGTCTGATGAGTTTAGGCCTAGATAAATTTCCAGTTTAGCAAACACTGTACCCTTTATTGTTAACAAAATACAAGCCTCTTCCCCTTGCTGGCAACATAGTTTTTGAAGTTCTTTTTGTCACCCCTAAAAATAGAAGCATTTTAAGCAGCAGAGATATATCGACAAAGCCCTGCCCCCATATAATAATCATCATTAATTATTACCCCATCAAAAAATGAAATGGCAATTATTTTTCACTTCCCAACACAGTGACAGTGAGTTTATTCCAACCGAGTGCTACCCACCAGCCGATGCCCTCGCCCATTTCTCAAATGCTAAAAAAAGGATACCCCTTTTCTCCCGCTTTGTGCCAGGCTAGGGAAGGAGCTTGTTACAATGAGGAAGGCTGGGAAAAGCAAGTCATAGCTTATCAAAACAATCAGAGAAATCTGAAGAATGTGGCTCTTCAAGCAACGCAGAAGGCACATACGCTCCTACAAGGATCCAAGGAAAGAAGCAGCATTCCTCTGGGGAATTGGCAGCATTGTTATTATTAACCCAGACCAAAATAACATCGTCCAGGGTGAGGATGCTCACGGGAGGTTTCTCAGAGCTTGGGATTTCACGGGGCACTATTCCTCTATGAGGATCAGAGGGAGGAGCTTAGTGCCAAGGACTCAAAGGGCAAAGACTTTCCTCCATCCTCCTTGGAGACCTCTCTGGGAGTCTGACTGTATTGGGAATGGAAGTGGACAGGGTCCGGATCGTGATGGCCTTGGTAGGGTCAGAAGATCATGGGGGTGGGGGTAGGAGTGGAGAATGTTCTGTGTGGTGGGAGGCATCAGTTTTCTGCCTTGTCCCTCCCAAGCTCTACTACCAAATGGCCTCCCACTCCCTTTCAAGGCCATGTGATCTATAGCAGTCAGCTTGGTGGTGCCTGGGAGAGAAGCCAGACTTATTCTTTCCCCCCAAATAAAGGCAAACTAGGCATCCTGAGACTCTGCACAGAAGTTTGTTCCGCCCTCCATGGGAAGGGAGAGTCAGGGTCCAAGAGGGCTCCTCCTAGTGGTTCTTGGGAGTTCTCCAGCTCCATCTTTTTGAAATTCCACAGCCTCCTAGTCATGGCTGATGCTTTGAAAGCATCACTAACCCTCTATCTCTATCAGAGACAGACCCTCTATCTGTGATAATGACATCTCTCCTAAAGGAAAGAATCATAGGTAGAAAGATCTGGAACTCGAAGAGACCCCAGGGCCCATCTAGTACAAAGTGCCTAACTTACTGATGAAGGAAGTGAAGCCCAAGACGGAGAAGAGTCTGGCCCAGAGATAGCCAGGGAGGAAGCAAATCTCCCATCACACCGAGAGTCTCTTCCCCTCCTCTTATGCCTCATCACAGACCTGAAGCTGTTGAGCTCTTGGAGGCCATTGAGACCTGTCTTTCCATTATTTGGATAAGATATAGAAGCACAGAGGTTGAGACAACTTCCCTAGGAACCTATAATTGATAAACGTATACAGTGGGATTTGAACTCACATCTTTCTGAATCTAACTCCAGTGACCTATCCACTTACACAGTACCACAGGGACTCTCTTCTTTCTTTTTTGGAGGGCAGTTGGCGGTTAAGTGACTTGCCCGAGGTCACACGGCTAGTTTTTGTGTTAAGTGTCTGAGTCTGGATTTGAACTCAGGTCCTCCTGACTCCAGGGCCAGTGCTCTATTCACTGTGCCACCTAGCCACCCCCAGGGACTCTCTTCTTAATGTTGGTTGGTAGCTGACATTATCTTGCTGCTTCAGTGGAGACAAGAACCCATTTCTCTGTACCTACTTCTAGCCAACACAAGAATATTCTCAGTGGGTGTGGGGGCAGGGGCAGTTTTCCATCCCAGACATCTAAAGGGACCCTCCTGATCCAGAAGTGTGGCCTCTTCAGAATCATGGGCAGCGTGTGGAGCTGTGTGGCTTCCAATTCCTTGAATGGGGCCAATTTAATTCAACAAACATTTAATAAACACAGGAGTGGAAGATGTAAGGTGGCACAGTAGATTGAGTGCCAGATCTGGAGTCAGGAAGACTCCTCCTCCTGAGTTCAAATCCAGCCTCAAACATTTTACTCTCTGCATGACCCTGCTGGCCTCAGTTCCTTTATCTGTAAAATAAGCTAGAGAAGGAAATGGCAAATTATTCCAGTATCTTTGCCAAGAAAACCCCAAAGGAGGACAGAAGAATCAGATACAACTGAAAACAGCTGATTGAAACCAGGATCAAACTGACTGAAATGCAGCATAAAAGAGAAACAGCCCTCCTCTCAACAAGCTTACACTGGGGGGCAGGGATGCTTTTATAAGTAAATACTAAAGACCCACAACATAAGAGAAAGTCATTTGGGGATGGGGGAGAGCATTAACCATGGAGACAATTAGGAAGGAGCTCAGGGAAGAGGTGATGCTTGAGAAAGGTCTTGATGGCACCCAGAGATTCCAAGAAGCTGGAAAGAGGAGAGAGTGTTTTCTAGAAGGAGGGAACACTTTCTAGGCAGGAAGGAGCATTTTCTAGGAGAAGGGAGCTCTTACTAGGAAAAGGAAACATTTTCTAGGTAGGAGAGATAGTGTGAGCAGAGACTTGAAACCAGGAGATGGAATATTATCTATGAGAAAGCCCAAGTGCACCAGTTTGGCTTTGGATGACAGCTACAAAGGATGGAACACAGTGAAATCAAGAAAGACAAATCGCTTTTTGAACAGGGGAAATGGCATGGTCAGAATTGATTTAGGAACACTGTACCAATTTGGCATATTTGGAGAAATGCATGAGAAAAGGAAGAACCAAATTAGGAGGAGGAGAAGGATTTTGGCCATCACGGTGACGAGTCAGAATCCAAAATCATCCTGACAGGCTACAACAGGGAACATTTCCAGAGAATTGAACCTGGTCCATATAGGTATACTCTTAGGTTCAAATAACCAACCTTACAAGGACAGAGGAACCATGGCCCCAATGAAGTCTTAACAACTGCGACTGGCTTCTACTGAGGAAGAATGTGTGTGTGTGTGTGTGTGTGTGTGTGTGTGTGTGTGTGTTTTAAGAGACTGGAATTGTGATTGGTTGGGGAGTACCCTCCTTGTGAGGCATTTCCTTCACTAGTATGGGTCAGCACTTTCTGGGAGACTGAGTTTTTGATGCCCAGAGCACTGAGGGGTTGTGACTTGTGAGAGATCACAGCCAGTCTATGTCAGAAGTGGGGACTGAATTCAGTTTTTCTTAAATCCCAGGCCTGCTCTCCGGTCACTGCCTCTCAGTAAGAATCATTAGTTAAAACATGAAACTACAAGCTACTGTTTCCTCCTTCCTTCCCATCTGTGACCTCCATTCCCACTCACTGTCACACTAGCTTTTCCCTGACCTGGGTACCCACCCTCATCTTCCCCCCACCCCTATCCAACTACAAGGTAACACCAATCTGCCTCCTCCCAACTAGTCATGTCCTTGTGCTTCTCCCCACCGGGAACTTGTACCCCAAGGTCTGAGGTCTTTCCCCAATTGAATTTCCCTCCAAAAGTGGACTCCAAGCAGATTTGGGGGTGGGGTTGCTGCAGCTATTAGAAGAATTGTGTCCCAGTTCTGGGTCTACAATAAGTGGATGGAGGGAAGTGACGGGTGCTCAAGACCCATTTTTTGCCTTTCAGGGTTGTTACCGTCATTCTTCTATATTGATGATGGAGACAGAGAGGGAAGTAAGGGGATTTTTAACAGAAAGGACATGGGCTGCTGCCATGCCCCGGCCATGAGCTCCTTCGTGTTAGGACAAACTGTTCTAGCCTGTCAAATGAGTTCTCCCAAATCCCTAAGTAAGACTTGAACAAGGCTAGAATCTGGCTCATTAGATTGATTCTGTGAGTTCAACACATAAGGACCCCTGATGCTGTGGCTAAACTGAGTCTCTGAAAAACCTTCTCCACGATGAATGCATTACAGAAAACCATTAACGTAATTCAACTGCTGTTCTCTCTCACAGGGCCTAATTTAAACAATACTTAAACTCCTACTTGACGGCAGGAGATATGCCAAAATCAACCCTGACCTTGACCACTTACTTAATCACACGGTGACCTGCCTGCACTTCTATAACCTGAAAATGCACAAGCAGCTTGAACACTGTGATTTTCCAATCACAATCATCAGTATCTTATTTATGTTTTAAGAGACCATTAATCACGAGCAACCGAGTTTACTTTGTTGAAAGTACATGAAATGAGTGATTTTAAAAATATTTCCTCAAGCCGTTTTCAAATTGTAATCAGGCTACATGCCAGTTTTCTGCCCAGAGCTTGGGTTGCTCTCTGGGAGGAAGGTACCCACTCTGGGAAACAAACACAGAAAAAAAATCCCAAGACCCCCAAACTTTTCCCTCTCCTGGGCTGAGGGGCAGTGGCTCTGTGAGTACATTCCATCCTAAGGCAGAGATGTGGGGAGCTCTGCTTTATATCAACAACACTTTCAGGCTTACCCCTGAACCCATCATCTCTCCCTCCTCCATTTGCACCAGCAAGCAGATAATGCCATTCCAAGTCACTTTGAAAGATGCTCTCCTTCTAGCCATCTAAGGAGCAAGTCAGGGCCTCTGACCAAACGGAGGTTAAAACTCTACAAAAGGGGATATACCCAAAGATATTCAGGGAAGATGCTCCCCCACAATTCACACTCACTCTTGAATTCCATTCCATTCAAGAAGCATTTATTATGTACCTGTAATGAGTCAGCCATTGTTCTAGGTGCTGGCCAGACAAGGACAAAGGGGCAACTCCTACCCTGGAGGTCACTTTGTCTGTATCTCCAGCATCTGCCCACATTAAGTACCTAATAAATCCTAGTGAGTTGGTTGACTCTTTCAGAGGAAGAAACATGTACCCAGATAGGGAAAAGTGGCACTGACCATCCCAATATGGTCAGGCATCTTACTGACAGGTTAGAGACTCAGAGAGGAGCCTAGAGCATTGAGAAGCTATCTAGCTAGCTTGTCAAGGGTCACAGAATCATTTTGGGCCACAGATAATAAGTGGAGAATCTAGGGCTTCTTAAACCATGAGGCTTATTTCCTATTCACTATCCCAAGCTGCCTTTTATTCTTTTTAAAATATTTATTATTTATAATAAATATTATTAATATATACATATATGAAATTTGTTACAGTAAATATGTGAATGAAAGGCACAGTCAGGTGGCTCAGTGGATAGAGCATTCTGGAAGAGTCAGGAAGATCTGGGTTCAAATCTGGCCTCAAACACTAACTGGCTGTGTGATGCTGGGCAAGTCACTTAGCCCTTCTCGGTTTCCTCATCTGCAAAGTGAGTTGGAGCAAGAAAAAAACCTAAGTACTCTAGTATCTTTGCCATGAAAACCCCTGATGTGGTCACAAGGAGTTGGACATGCCTGGAATGAATGAACAACAAAAATATCTTTATTTTTAACATTCTTTTCGTTTTTCTTTTTGTGTCCCAGATTCTCTCCCTCCCTCCTACCTTTCCTCACCACTGAGAAGACAAACAATACGATATCAATTATACATGTGAAATCATGCAAAGCATATTTCCATATTAGTCATATCACACAAGAAGCAAAAAAGCAAGAAAATTATGCTTCAACTCATATTCATATTTCTTTTGGGGGGGCAACTGGGGTTAAGTGACTTGCCCAAAGTCACACAGCTAGTGTGTGTCAAGTGTCTGAGGTCAGATTTGAACTCAAGTTCTCCTGACTCCAGAGCCAGTGCTCTACTCACTGCGCCACCTCAGTTCTCTCTCTGGAGGTGAAGAGTATTTTTCATCAGGAGTCCTTAGAAATGGTCTGGGATCACTGTATTGAGCAGAGCAGGAAATCTTCCATGGTCAATCATCATTAGAACATTGATGCTACTGAGCACAATCACCTCTTGGCTCTTTTCAGTTCACTTCTCATCAGATCACATAACTTTTGTTATGGTTTGTGTTTGTTTGTTTGTATTTTTCCCCTGAAACAATCCTCCTCCTCATTTCCCATAAAACAATGGTATGCCATCAGGATCATATGCCACAATTTGTTCAGCCATTCCCAATTGATGGGCATCCCCTTGATTTCCAATTCTTTGCCACCACAAAAGAAGTTGTTATTTTGCACATGTGGGTCCTTTTGCCTTTTTTATCATCTCCTTGATATACAGACCTAGTAGTGATATTGCTGGGTCAAAGTGCACAGTTTTATAGCCCTTCGGGCATAATTCCAAATTGTTCTCCCAAATGGTTCAATTGGTTTACTACTCCACCAACACTTTATTAATGTGCTTATTTTCCTTCATTCTCTCCAACATTTGTTATTTCTGATAGGTGTGAATTCATTTAATTAGCTTTCTGTAATCAGTAGTGATTTAGAGCATTTTTTTTTAATATGACTATAGGTAACTTTGATTTCTTCTTCTGTACGTCCTTTTGAACATTTGTCAATTGGGGAATGGCTCTTATAATTTGACTAAGTCCCTATATATTTGATAAATGAGACCTTTATCAGAAAAACTTGCTGTAATTTTTTATATTACTTTATTTTTTATTGTTTAATCTTTTAACAAAAAGTTAGTTCCCTGATTATGTCTTTCAATTAAGTCTAATTTTGCTTTTGCTTTCTCTGAGACCATGATTGTGATCCCTGTTCTCTTCACTTTAGTTGAAGTATAATAGACTCTGCTCCAGCCTGTTATTTTAG
>JAQQSW010004262.1:0-14482 GCA_028646575.1 Pseudocheirus occidentalis
CACCCCCATGTCGTTTTTACTTCTCTCGATTTAATAAAAATGTCACCCAGACCCAGAGTAGGCAGGGTGGCCTGGGGGTCCCTGGCATGGATGGGCACTGCAGCCCCAGACCAAGACTCCTTGTAGAGTAGGCCAGCCTTCCCTCGGAGGGCCCAGCCCCTGGGGCCCAGACAATCTCTGCCTGCTGGCTGGGAGGGGCTGCCTTAACTTCTCTTTGTCATCTGCTTCCTGTACTGAGCTTGGAGTTCAATGAAACACCCATCCAATAAACTTGCCAGCCATTGCCTCTCAAAAAAAAAAAAAAAAAAAAGGAAGAGAGGAAGGCTTGGGGAATGTTATATAGAATCTTCCCCCCCCCTCGTTCTATTATAGAGAAATATTCATGTTATTCCCCAGATTGGTTATATGCTCTGTGAGGGCAGGGACCTGCCTTTCTTTAACTTTGTACTTTGTTTACCATAATGCTCTGTACTCAGTGTTGTTCAGTCATTTTTCAGTTGTATCTGACTCATTGTGATCCCATTTGAGGTTTTCATGACAAAGATACCAGAACGGTTTTCCATTTCCTTTTCCAACTCATTTTGCAGATGAGGAAACTGAGGCAAACAGGGTTAAGTGACTTGCCCAGGGTCACAATCTAGTAATTGTCTGAGGCCAGATTTGAACTTAGGAAGATGAGCCAGACCTGGCACTCTGTGCACTATTGATGTGGTTAGGGTTAGGGTTGGAGACCCCAAAATACCAACATGCTGGGTCTTGCTGAATAAATTCGACTCAAGTCTTCTCAGCCAAAGAAAAGTAAAGTTTATTAAAAGTTCGCCTGTATTGGGCACAGAGCAAGTCTGTGCTACAAAATTCTATGGTGCCCTCACACACATGGGGGCAAGATTATGTACAGAAAGGTTGTGGGAGGAATTTAGGGGTGGTCTGGAGGAGGAATTTGGGGAGGGTCTTCAGGAGGAGTCAATGAGGTCAATGCAAGGGTGAATTGATATTTTGTTAGGCTCAAGGGTAAGAAGTAGATGGACAATGGAGGGCTAGGCTAGTAACAGAGTTTTGGGCCCAACCACAATGAAATACTTAAGGCCTCTGCAAATGCCTTATCAAGTGGGAAGATTCAATCAGAGCTCAAGGGGTTTTCCAGAGCCTGCACCTCATCACTATGGCACCACCTAGCTGCACCCAATAGATGTTTAATAAATGTTTGCTATATTGTATAGCTTGGAAGAGAAGAAATAGAGTATCCTAGAGAACTAAAGCAGTTGGAGTTGTCATTTTTCACTCCCGGATCAACCTGCTGTACAACTTTGGAGGAGCACTCCTTTTCCCCTTATTCTTCCGCCTCAGTGACAACATGGGGAGGTGCTTCTCTGACATGGGCCTTTGTGTACATAGCCCAATTAAAGCTGGCAAAGGTCTCTGAAAAACCAATTATTAAAATTACAGTAAATGCTTTCAGCAAAGCCTCCAATAGAAGCTGGGCACACCTAGGTGGAGCCTAGCTAATAGTTATACAGTTTGTCACAGCAGGAAGTGGAAAGAGGGCCAGAAGTTTATTCATTTACACATTGAGGAAATATGCATTTTATGTGCAAAACATACCAATTAATCAGTCTTTATTGATTTAACTGCTCAGACTACTTTTTAAAAGCAGTATTGACCTTTTTTTAAAACTAGGTTTTGTTAGTTTGATCTATCCTTCCTCAAAGAGATTCAATTGAACCAAGAACTTTGAAAAAAAAAATCTCTCTTCAAAGGTAACACAGCAACCAACTAGGATTTGTGGAACACTCACCATATGCTTAGGATCCCACATAATAGTGCTATTGGTCTCCCTTCCTCAAGTTTCTTCCTTCACCAATCTGTCCTCTGCACAGCTCCAAACTGATGTTTCGAAAGTTCTGGTCACACCATGCCACCATGTGCATCTAGAATAAAAAACAAATTCCACTATCTGCTTTAGCCCCTTCTAAATCTGGCTCTAGTCTAACGTTCCAAGCTGATTGCATATGACCTTCCCTCATATACTCTCAATACTCCAGTTAACCTGGTCAGCTTATTCCTGATAACAACCATGCATCTCTTCTCTCTGCCTCTCCATAGGATGGCCCTTGTACCTGGTATGTCTTCAAGAGTCAGCCCAGGGAAGGGGCAGCTAGGTGGTTCAGTGAATAGAACACTGGCCCTGGAATCAGGAGGACCTGAGTTCAAATCCAACCTCATATACTTGACACTTACTAGTTATGTGACCTTAGGTAAGTCACTTAACCCCAATTGCCCTGCCTTCCCCCTCCAAAAAACAAAACAAGCAAACACAAAAAAAAGCAGCCCAGGTGGACACTTAGGTAGCATAATGGATAGAGCTACAACCTTAGAGTTGGAAGGACTTGAGTTCAAATGTGACTTCAGATGCTTACTAGCTACTTGACCCTACCCTTAATTTCTTAAAAAAAAAAGCAAACAAAAAAGCTCAGCCCAAGTGCTACCTCTTTCTAGGGACTTTTCCTGATTAGCCTAATTATTAGGAGAAACTTTTCCCCAAATCACTTCCTAATTAATTTGTGGTTTTTTGTTTCAGTTGTGTCCAACTCTTTATGACCTTATTTGGGGTTTCCTTGGCAAAGATACTGGAATGGTTTTCCATTTCTTTCTCTAGCTCATTTTATAGATGAGGAAACTGGTGCAAACAGGGTTAAGTGATTTGCCCAGGGTCATCCAACCAGTGTCTGAGGCCAGATTTGAATTCCCAAAGATGGGTCTTTCTGACTCCAGGGCGGCACTCTATCACTGTGCCACCTAGCAGCCCCTTCCAACCTGCAGCTGTGTACAAATGAGAACAACTAAAGGCTAACCTGTATGGTGTTGATAATCAAGACCATGGGAACTCAGCTCTATATGGCACTGCAGTGGATGCCACTTTATAGGAAAGTTTTACAGAATATTAACCCCTGAAGTTTTTGTTTTCGGCAATCCTAGATTTAGACCTTGGAGACCATTTAGTCTAACCCTCTTTGTTACCCAGCTGAAGAAATTGAGGTACAGAGAAAGCTCACCTAAGATTCCATAGATAGTAAGTACCAAAGCCCAGATTTGAATCCAGCCCCCCTGACTCTAAGTCTATTGATCTTTCCATTGTACCACACTGTCTTTGGGCTTTCAAGATGACTAGGTAGCTACATGTTGAAGTTCTTGAAGGATCAAGTGACCCAGATGGTTCAGAGGTTACAAAATACTTCTCAGCAGCTCCCACTGACCAGTTTTCTGTTATCTCTTTCTTGCTCTTCAATGGATAGAGCCTGACTGGATTTCTTGACTTTTTAGGCATCCATGACACCAGTCACATCAGACTCCACTTAAAGGCAGTCCTTAATCCCATACCTAGAAAAACAAACCCTCACATTTCTATAGGTTTTGAGGTTCCCAAAATATTTCTCTTCCAGTGAAAGAAAAGGAGAGAGATATTTCCTAGTATTTGTAGATATTAGGGTCCACAGAAATTTAAGTGACTTATCTAGGGTCACATAGCTATTAAATGTCAGAGTTGGGATTTGAGCTCAGTTCTCTCTTGATTTAAGTCCAGGACTCTTTGCCCTATCATTAAGCCTCTCTGCTTCTTCTAAAAGTGAAACCTGGGTAGGAAGAGCCTCACTTCGGTGCCACAAATGTCTCGCCTCATCCAAGCCCTTTCCACTTCCCCCTCTGTGGCAATCACAAATACACAGATGAGTGCTCATGGTTAACTCAAACATTAAAGTGGTTCTAATTAGGCCAGGGGGATGAGGCAGAGGACTTGTGCAACAAAGATCAATCGCCTTCTTTGTTCACAGGAAAATGGGGATAGACACATGGTACTGTTGGGGCCCCAGGAAAAGAGCTAGACAAAAGCAGGAAGTCTTCTTCCTGGGTTCTTCCTCTCTCTCACTCAGCCTTGGTGCTATCACCTAGCAAATGATTACCATCTTCCCTTGTATTCAGGGCTTGTGTAGTCTCCAGTGCTGGAGACCAGAAGTCTGCTAATGCTTACTTTCCAGTTTATTGTAATCTCCCATGAGCAAAAGAAACTCTATCATTTCAATTGTTGGCTATTCACCATGCCCACTCAAGAGGTAGATCTCTATCACCCCTATCTTAAAAGATGGGGGGAAATGGAATCCTAGAGAAGTCAAATGGCTGAACCAAGATCACAATGCAAAACCCACAATCACCTGTGGGATCAGAACGGTCTCTTCATTCCCTTTGCCATGCTATCTCCTTCCTATTTCTATTCTAAACAAAAACTCAAAATATGCCTGGTTTAAATGGCCATTCAGAGGCTCAAAAGATGCTTTCTTTATCCCCCAGATGACTAAATGAAAGGTCCTAAGTTTCAGATACCCTGAAGGCAGCTTGGTGCAGTGCTACAAAATGAGGGCATTGGACTAGGCAACCTCTAAAGGCACATCAATCCCAAAATCTCTATGATTCTATAACTGGAAATTAGAATACCTGGGGTTGAGTCCCAGCTCTGTAACTAAGTAGCTATATAAAAGAGGGTTGACCAGAAGAACCCCTTATCAACCTGAAGAGATCACAGGGCATAGACCTTTTGTCTAAAGGCATCTGAAGGACACCTCTTGTGGAGGTATGCTGGCACCTCCCTGACAGGGCAAAGGAAATGTCACTGATTGATTTACCATGACTGGCAAGTGAGAGACAGAGTAACTAGATTCTTTAGAGAACCTGTCCTCCCTTCAAGGTTTATATAAAGAAAAGTCAGTCTTTCGGTCAATATCAATAAACATTTATTAAATACCAGGCGTTGTACTAAGAACTGGGGATACACAGAAAGGTAAAAGATAGTTCCTACCCTCCAGGAGTTCATAGTCTAACATATAAACAATAAGCAAATTATATACAGGATCGATGGAGAATTATTAACAGAGGGAAGGCATCGAAATTAAGGGGGGTTGAGAAGGGCTTCCCAAACAAAGGTGGAATGCTAATTAAAGGGTATCTCTAGATCTTGATTATTTCCTCTTTTACTTTTCCCTTATGTCTTCTTCAGAAGTGCAGCAGTTGAATGGAATGTGTGTCTTCTTTACCCCAGGAGTAGTTAATATCATCTTGCCAGGGAATCACATAACAAGCGGTATACGTCCAGATGGCCTGAGGTTTCTAGACCTTGAGTGCCTGATGCTTTCTGCCTAGCAGCTAGGCCACCAATAGAATTCAGAGTTTCAGGAAAAGGACATAGTGTGTGTGTGTGTGTGTGTGTGTGTGTGTGTGTGTGTGGGTGGGTGGGTGGGTGTGGGTGTGGGTGTGGGTGTGTGGGTGTTTCTATACTTGAAAGGGACAATATTATAAGTGGACTTTCTCAGTTTTGAGGGTTATATGAAGCTCACTAATGCAGCTCAAGTCCTGAAGCCATGATATGAAGTAGGGGATAGGAAAGGTGGGAAGAAGGGAATTTGGGCCCTGACAACTCTTCCCATTTTTGCCATGTGATGCTGGTCTAGGGTCAAGGTGAGTGCCTATTCAGAAGTGTGTTTGCCTTGGGTGTGTTGGGGGAGGAAGGGGGTATCTAATGGTATATCTGAATATTCTATATGCTTCTGTATCTGTTCATGGGCTCCTATGAGTCCTTAGAACAGTGGTTCTCAACCTGTGGGTTGTGACCCCTTTGGGAGTTGAACAACCCTTTCACAGGTCACAGGGGTCACCTAAGACCATCAGAAAACACATATTTCCGATGGTCTTAGGAACCAAGACACCACTCTTCTATCTGTCTCCAGGTGGGTCCGCCACACGCAGATACACCCACAGACAAGTATTAAAGGGTCGTGGTATTAGGAAGGTTGAGAACCACTGCCTTAGCATCTAATTTGAGTACCTGTGTAGGAATTTGGAGCCATGTTACCTATATTTGTGGAAAACTAGACACAAACTATACCATTAGAATATTTAGAGATCTTCCTGGAAAATTCCAAGTTGGGGCAATAAGCCAAGGAGAAAAACTAACCCTCTTGGGTCAGCTTTCCTAGGATTAGCAGAATTTAGCTGCCTTTCAGTATTCTTTTTAGCTAATATCATTGTAGGCATCTGGGCTATTGTTTTGCTGGTTCTGGCTAGTCACTAAACAAAGGGGCAGCTAGGTGATACAGCAAATAGAATGCTACAGGAATTTGGAATACCTGAGTTTAAATCCAGCCTCAAACACCTAGCTGTGTATCCCTGGGCAAGTCACTTAACCAAGTTTGCCTCAATTTCCTCATCTAAAAAAAAAAAGCTAAAGAAGGCAAAACACTCCAGTATCTTTACTAAGAAAACCCCAAAAAGGGTCATGAAGAGTTGGGTACAATTCAACAATAACAACAGCAATAACAATAAAGCACCAACTATGTTCCAGGCGCTGTGCTAAGTACTAGGGATACATAGGAAAGTTAAAAGATAGTTTCTGTTCTCAAGGAGCTCATAGTCTAGTGGGAGACAACATGCAAACAACTATGTACAAGGATCGATAAAGGATAAATTAGGAATCATCAACAAAGGGAAGGTGCTAGAATTAAGGGGACTTGGGAAAGGCATCCTAAAGAAAGTGGGATGCCGACTCCTGCTCTGAAACAGTTCATACAGGTCTTTTCATTGAGTTCCTCATATTCATCTTACTGTTCAATAATATCCCAGGATCCCTTTGAAGGACCTTGAGCTACAGGTTACATTTGGAACCTTGGAAAATCTAATCCAATCAAATCTAATTCAATCCAATGAGTAGTTAAGAACCCTACTATTTATGACTCAAGCCAACAAGCATTTGTTTTGTGCTATACTAAATGCTGGGGATATGAAGAAAGACAAAAATGGGCCCTGCCCTCAAAGAGTTTTCCATCTAATGGGAGAGAAAACATGCAAACAACTAGGTATGAACAGGATATATACAGGATAAATCAGAAATAAGAAATAGAGAGAAGGCATTAGCAAAACCAGGGATCAGGGAAGGCTTTGTGCAGAAGGGATTTTTAGCTGAGACTTGAAGAAAGTCGGAGAAGTCTTGAGATGGAGAAGAGGATGGAGAGCATTCTGGGTAATGGGAGACAGCCAAGGAAAATACATGGATTTGGGAGATAAAGTATCTTATTTGAGGACCAGAAGGAAGGTTGGGGTTTTGCACCATGCACCAGAAACCATGCTAGATGTCAGGAATACAATGACAAAAAATAGTATCTGTAATCAAGGAACTCACATTCTACTAAATAAGTCACTTAATCACGAAGCAGCAAATATTTATTCAGCACTATGTGCCTAGCACCACGCTATGTGAAGGAATACCTTCGTAAAGTTGCTGCAGTCAAGATTACATTCTAGGGGCAGCTAGATGGCGTAGTGAATAGAGCACCAGCCCTGGAGTCAAGAAGATCTGAGTTCAAATATGGCCTCAGACACTTAACACTTATTAGCCCTGTGACCTTGGGCAAGTCACTTAACCCCAATTGCCCTTGCAAAAAAAAAAGAAAAATAAAGAAATTTAAAAAAAAAAGATTACATTCTATTAGGGTAAACACTATTTACCTATATAAATAAGTATACAAAGTAAATACAAGGTAATTTCTGGGGTGGAGAATGGAGGCATTCACAGTTTAAGATGAGTTTCGAGGGAGGTTAAGGATTCTAAAAAGGAGAGGAGAGAATGTATTCCAGGCATGGATAGAGGTTATAAAATGTTGTCATGTGGGAGGGCTAGAAAACAGGCTAATTTGGGGCTACACTGTAGTAGGCATGAAAGGGAATAATTAGTAGTAAGTATGCAAAGGAAGGCTGTAATCTGAATTTGCTTTTTGGAGGAACAGTCAGGGTTAAGTGACTTGCCCAATGTCACATAGGTAGTAAGTGTTAAAGTGTCTGAGGCTGGATTTGAACTCAGGTCCTCCTGATTCCAGGGCCAGTGCTCTATTCACTGTACCACCTAGCTGCCCCTCTCATTCCTTCTGGCAGAAGAAGCACCCCTATTTCTCATTAAGGAGAAGGGCAAATGTCTTAATTTTTAGGAAAAGGCAATGAGTAGCACCTGTAGTCTATGGGCTAATGAGCCTGACTTTAATTCCCTAGCAAAATTCTGGAATGTATTTTTAATGAATGTGATTAATGAATAGCTAAATTAAAATTAAAAATAAAAAGGAAAGAGTAATCACAAAAAAGCCAGCAAAGCTTCATGCAGAAAGGGTCAACCAAATGATCACTGAACACCTATTTGCTAGGCACCACAGAGAAAAAGACAAAAACGAAGCAATTTCTGCCCTCAAGGAGATGATATTCTATCAGGAGGCAACTCATACACATATAAATAAGTACATTATTGCAGTATATACAAATAAATATAAAGTAGAACATTTCCCTTAGCATCTGGGGGCATTCTCTCCCTTATACTACTTTTGTCCTTGAAAAGAGTGGGCTCAAATTTAACATAATTTCTTTTCTTTTTTTTTTTTTTTTTTGCTTTTTGGAAGAGGGAAGGCTGGGCAACTGGGGTTAAGTGACTTGCCCAAGGTCACATGGCTAGTTTCTTGTCAAGTGTCTGAGGTCATATTTGAACTCAGGTCCTTCTGACTTCAGAGCCAGTGCTCTATTCACTGCGCCACTTAGCTGCCCAACATAATTTATTTTTAAAATTTTTTTACTAATAAGCATTTATTTCCTCTCCCTCACACTTTCCCCTACCCCCAATAAGTAATAAAAAGAAAAAGAAAACCCCCATAATAAATGTGTAGTAAAAAAAAATCCCACATTGGCCAAAAAATATGTCTCATTTTATATTTAAGTAAACCCATTGCCTCCCTGGCAGGAGATAGGTAGAATGCTTCATCTTCAGGTCTGGGGAATCATGTGAACCCATAGCGGGTTGAATCCACTGATTTCACTTCCAAATGTGGGTTTGTCCATGGATTGATGATTTCATATCTTTGCTGCAGCTGGGTTGGGTCCAACTAGTTGCTCAGGGTTTTGCTTCCTAACCATCTGATTTGTGGTGAAACCTGGCCTAAACTAACAGCTCCCAAACCTCTGGCACCTTGTCCTTCTGTCCTTTCAAAGCACATGCTATCATTGCTGCCTCTAATCTCTTTCACTTAAAAGCTGGAAAGAAAAGAAGCTCTAGAGACAAGCAAAGGCAGATCCATTTGATGTTGGCTTCATGCCACTTCCAGGTAAGCGAGTGCCTCCGTCTCCTCCCTCACCTGGAGACCCACAGCATTTTATCCTCCTTTTTCAATCCCATCCAAGCTAGAAAGAACCACAACAAGAAACTCCAGTTGACTTGTTAGTGACGTTTTAAAGTATCCCAGTTCTGACTCCTGAGAATGAAGGTGTGAGAGCCAGCTCAAACCAGAGAACAGATTATTAAAGTTTCTGCATCAGTATTTAGATCTTAGAATTCTCCCAACATGAGGTCTTAATTTATTATATTGTGGGTTGTCTAGATTTAAGAAAGTGATGAAGGGCAGCTTGGAGGCACCGTGAATAGAGCACCAGCCCTGGAGTCAGGAGAACCTGAGTTCAAATCTAGCCTCAGACACTTAACACTTATTAGCCCTGTGACCTTGGGCAAGTCACTTAACCCCAATTGCCCTGACTTCCCCCCTCAAAAAAAAAGTGATGAAGATAATGTTACTAAGGTAGATTAAACTACAAGTGTACTGTGATAATAATTTAATATCAATTTAATAAACCTCAATAAGGGCCAGGGCCTGAACTAATCAGCCAGAAGAAGAGTCAACAATGCCAGATGGGGTTTACTTTATGACACTCAAGGATGAGACCCTTAACTCAAGACATTAACTTGAGTAATGGGACTTTTTCTTATATTAATTTTTTTAGATATATACTATGTTATGGATGCTAACATTAAAGAAAACACAGATATCCTGAATCCTGATTTCAATTGATACTTTGTCAACTCCCTTATTTTATTGTATTTACCATCTATTCAATTAAGAAAATTCCTTTCTCACACATTGGTTAAACATTTGTGGAGATCATAAATCTGTATGACACAGTCACTCTGAATGGGGATTGTTCTAAAATGTATTTAAGTTTTCTGATTCCTTTGTTCAGGCAGTTAGACTTAGTCTGACTCCTTGTACAAGTTTGCTAGTTTTAAGGGAATAAAATTAAATCACTGTATATCACTAGTTTATTTGTCTCCTTTAACCAAACTTGCAGGTTAACAACTGTTTATACATCTGTCTTCCAGAGAGTTGTTAAACATTTACTAGCATATTCCTTCCCCAGAGCCAATCAATTCACTATGTGATTAGTGAACCAGAACCATTTACATAATGTTTGCATATCCTCCAAATTGGGGATCAGAAGCTTTCCATTATACATGATCATGACTTTCCAGAAGCTAGCTGCCTGGTGCAATGGAAATATGCCTTTAATTCTCACCACTAGGGAAAGCTGAGGCTGGTGGATTGATTGAGCTCAGGAATTCTGAGATGCAATAGAGCTAAAACCACAATAAATCTGGCACCAATAGGGTGAATCTCCCAGGTCAAGGAGGAGGAAGAGAAAAATGAGAAAGTAGGAAAAAGAGAAGAAGGAAGAGAAGAAGAAGAAGGAAGAGAGGAAGGAAGAGGTAAAGGAAGAGAAGTCGGAGAAGGAAAAGAGAATAAAATGATGATGATGGTAATGATGATGATTGAATGGAATAAAAGTGAAAACTTCTCAGGTAACATTCCAGAAATCTAAATAGCATTGTAATAAAATACCAAAGACTTAGTAACCTGGGCTGAGACCCTGGAACCCTTGCCTTACTTCCCTGGTCATAAGTTGAAGTTTTTGCTAAGCTTAGCTAAGGTGTAGGAGGGGAAAGCACAGACCCTGCAAAATTTAACCACAGGACTGGATGTCCCAGACTTGTTTCCACTGACCACTATCTGACCTGTACAAATATAAAACTGGAAATCTTGTTGTGGAACTCCAGGCAGGTCACCATGTTCTAAAATCCCCATGATTCATAAAATATTCTCTACTTTCATATCTATATTGATATTGTTAGAATGTTCATCTTCTGCTTTCATATCTAAGTTGATACTGATGACATATTTTGTCTGTTTTCATGTCCATGTACCTTCTGCTTTTTTGATATTACTGACATTTCATCTGCAAACGCCAACAGATTTTTGTGGTTAAGATTGTGCACCTTAGTTCCTAATTAATGGGAACAGGACAGAACAAGGGAGGGGGAAAAGGGGTGATCTTTTGGGTATATAACCAAGCTTTGCATTTTGTATTTTTCCTCTCCTGCTAGACTGTCTCTGGTAGTGAGACTGCCCTTCTTGCAAGAAGAAATAATTAAATAACTCCTTCATGTCTCTACTCGGACATATCTCTGCTTATTTTATTTGGGCAAGGGTCATATTGTCCCACACGATGATGATGATGATGATACCTAGCCTCTGTATAACGTTTTCTTGTGCCAGACATTGTGCTAAAATCTTTACAATTACTATCTCATTTTATCCTCACAATAACCTTGGGAAGTAGGTGCTATAATTATTCCCATTTTACAGTGAGGAAACTGAATCAAATGAATTAAGTTGCTTGACACAGTTAGTAAGTGTCTGAGGTCAGCCTTGATGCAGTCTTTCTGACTCCAGTCTGCTGCCACAGCTGTCTTCTATGACAAAAGACAAGAACAAGAGGCTATAGCCTATAATCTGAAAATTTTAATTCAGATTACAGTATAAGGGAAAAGAGATAAGGAAAAAGACAAAGCAGAAGAAAACTCAGAATAGAGTAAGTACAATGAAAGAATATTACTTATATGAGGTCGGAGGGGAGTAGTGCTTAGTTCTTCCATGTGTTCAGCTGGGCGCCAAAACAAAAGAATCAAAAGATGGGGAGAGGGCGGCTAGGTGGTGCAGTGAGTAGAGCACCGGCCCTGGAGTCAGGAGTACCTGAGTTCAAATCCGGCCTCAGATACTTAACACAAAAACTAGCCGTGTGACCTTGGGCAAGTCACTTAACCCCAACTGCCCTCCAAAAAAGCAAAAAAAAAAAAAATTCCAAAAAAAAGATGGGGAGAAACAGATCAATAAAAAAGAAAAATAAAATAATTTAAGGAAAGTCAAGAAACTCAGTGAAACAATAAAAATCACTGCTATACTGAGGGAGGAGAGAGAGACAGAGACAGAGAGAAACAGAGATAAAGAGAAAAATAAGTAGAAGGCAAAGTCATTTCATTTAAAATCCACTGAGTGAATTACTCCTCCTTGCTTAGTGGAGTAATTCTATCAGACACAGCTTCTACAATTTAGACTCAGCCTTCCCCTGCCTTCAGCCATTACGGGGTGTGGGAACAAGGGACTACCAAGGTTTTCTTCCTTTATCCTAAAGCTACCAAATGCTTCAGGGGTGAGCACACGTTCACCTGAATCTAGACAGAGCATAGGTCCTGCATTCCATAGAGTGTACTTAGAGCAAACATGGGGGTCTGCCATTTACCACCATTCCCATTACAATGGCATAAGGAAGGTAAACAGGGCAAGGTGACAGGGATTGTGGCACCGAAGTAGTTGTTGCAGAACTGACTGAAGCCAATTTGTTAGTTTGGATTCAAAATAAGAACAAAATGAAGCACTCACAGGTCACTTTGTAATTAACTAAAGAAGGATTACTTAGACATAGCATGAAAAAAGACTTTCCAAGTGTCTGCCATTGATTTAGTTGCATGTGGCTTCCCCACCAGGGTGTTGTTGGTTCTAATTGTCTGCCAGCCAGAAGCTTAAGGGAAAATCAGGTGACTCCTCTGCCTGGCTTTTTTTGTACTTAGGCTACCAGGAAGCTACATTGACACCCTGAGTCTTATCCTCCTGAGCCAATTAAGTCTCAAGGATAGTTTCAGTTCTTGCCAAGGAAAAACTACTCCAGACTGTGTGTGGGTAGAACCTTGGGATAGTTGTTACTACTGTCAAAATGTGTAAGTAAAACTAGCCATTGGGACAAAGTACTTACTCAAAATAGGAAAGGGATAAAAATTAATACAAAAATAAAGGAATGTTAATATTCTGTAAGGAGCAATGAATGTGAAGAACATAGAAAGGCATAGGAAGACATAAAGATACAAAGGGAGATAAGCAGAACCAGAAAAATAATATAAATACAACTGTGTACATGACTATAACTATGTAAGTGGAAACAACACACCAAAATCCAAACCCTCAAAAATAAATTTGTAAAATTATAATTACCAAAGAAGACCTATGAGAATGTATCTCCTTCCCCTTTTTGAAAAGATGGGGGAACCAAAGGTATGGAATATTATGTATAGTACTAGACTTGGTTATATCGTGGTTTGTTTTTTAGAACTGTTTTTTCTTTCTCTCATTTTTTATTCTTTATTATAAGAAGAGGCTCTCAGGGAGAAGAACAGATAAGGGACGTAGTGGGAGATAAAAGTGATATATAAAATATCTTTAAGTGGAAAAATGAAGATAAAAAAGAAATGAAAGAAAGCATAAGTCTAATCACTGTAAATTTAAATGTAATTGGATTAAAATATCCAATAAAATGCAAGAGAGTGGAAGAAGGGGTATGAAAAAATAGCAACAGTATTTTTCTGTCTACAAGAAACACACAAGGGCGGCTAGGTGGCACAGTGAATAGAGCACCGGCCCTGGAGGCAGGAGTACCTGAGTTCAAATCCAGCCTCAGACACTTAACACAAAAACTAGCCGTGTGACCTTGGGCAAGTCACTTAACCCCAACTGCCCTCTAAAAAGCAAAAAAAACCAAAAAACAAAAAACAAAAACACACACACAAAAAATAAAGACACATAGGTAAGAACAAAATTTACTATGCATCAGATAAGTCCCAAAAAGTATGAGCTGCAATCCCTTATAAGACAACACAAAAATAAAAATTCAAGATATTAAGAGAAATGAATAGGTAAATTATATTATGCTTAATGGTACCAGTCAAGAAAAAGATTTCAATACAAAACATATATCTGCCAAATATCATAGCATCTAAATCCATAAATGAGCAACTAACCGAATTACGAAAAGGAACACACTATGGAATGCAGGACCTGTGCCCTGTCTACATCCAGGTGAATATGTGCCCACCTCTGAAGAATTTGATCATTTTGGGAAGGATGAAAACCTTGATAGTCCTTTGTTCCTACACCCAGTAATGGCTGAAGGCTGGGGAAGGCTGAGTCTAAATTGTTGAAACTGTGTCAGATAGAATTATTCCCCTGAGCCAGGAGAGTGGTCCCCTCAGTGGATTTTAAATGAAATTACTTTGCCTTCTACTTATTCCTCTCTCTCTCTCTCTCCCTCCCTCCCTCCCTCTCTCTCTCTCTCTCTCTCTCTCTCTCTTTCTCTCTTTCTCCCTCTCTCTCCCTCTCTCTCTTTCCCTCTCTCTCTCTCTCTCTCTCTCTCTCTCTCTCTCTCTCTCTCTCTCTCTCCCCCCCCCTCTCTTTTTCTCTCTCTCTCCCTCTCTCTC